>PVKC010050721.1:0-10540 GCA_004027635.1 Crocidura indochinensis
AAAAAACAAAAAACAAAAGAAGAAGAGCCAACTACATTGAAAGCCATCCTGAACCCTTGCGTATAACAACTAGTAACAAACAGCAAAAATGTTTGGTTGTAATAGCTTTGACAGAAAAGAGAATAGCAGTTTATCCCAGAGGGATCCCTGGTGAATGTAGAGGAAATAGGTGGTAAATTAGTTAGAAAGACTCATCTTCCAGACTAGAATAAATGCAATGAAGAAACAGTAAAGGCCCTTACCAGACTTAGTAAGTGAAGATAGTAGCAAAAAACCCTCAACTAGTATTAACCAGCTCTATGAACTTTCAGGTAAGACTTCCAAGCAAGAATGTTTAGGATGGCTAATGAGTTTCAACACAATAGTACATATAGTCCATAGTATAGACAATTTGGTTATCTGGTCCTATGAACTCAAAGTACCTAAAAAGTAGCTGGGGAGTTGCACTTAGAACTTGTCATCTCACACTCAGATTATACAGACAGACTATACAGGTACTTGAGTCAGACCCAGTTCTATCTTTGAAGTCCTTGGAAGGTCCTTGAAGACCCTAAAGTGACAAGGCCTTAGAAAGCCCTGATCCCACTAACTCAAGGCATCTAGGAAATAGCAGGGAAGTAACACTTAGAATTAACCATCTTGTAACCAGGTCAGGAAACTGCAATGTGTGAGACAACTATTGAAGTCACACATTTTTTTTTACCTTTTAATATCTCATTGACAACTTAACTCTAGTCACATATCCACACAACACAGAAATAACACCTCTAGATTCCTATTTTTTTTTTGTTTTTGGGCCACACCCGGTGATGCTCAGGGGTTACTCCTGGCTATTCACTCAGAAGTCGCTCCTGGCAGGCCCGGAGGACCATATGGGGAACCGGGGGATCGAACCACGGTCCGTCCTAGGTTAGCACAAGGCAAGGCAGGCACCTTACCTCCAGCGCCACCGACCGGCCCCCTTACACCTCTAGATTTCAAAAGTCCAAATGGGTAGTAAGCAAAGTTGAACTCCACCACACTTATTGAATGATGATGGTAGACCTGAAGACCTAATAAGTACTATTCAGCTATATAAAGTCTCTAATAAGACCTTTATGGGGAAAATGTTGATTATTTTTAAGAAAGGCAAAGGAACAATGGAAACATGTCACTAATAGACAAGACAATATGAGCAAAAATGAGGATACTACAAGTAGAAATGATATAACTATAAAACATGGTAGGTGAAATGAAAAACTCACTGAAATGCCTCACCTGCAGATTAACAGCCAATGAGGACACAGTCAGTGAACTCAAGCTGAGATACAGATAAACTCTACATAGGAACAAAAGTTAGGAAAAATGCCATCAAAATAAATAAATAGCTGAGAAGAGAATTCTGGAAGGAATTAAAGAGGAACAACATAAAAACAACTGGGATTCTATAAATCCAGGAATGCAATCCTTACAATAGAAGCAACAGTCAAAGGCATCATTTCTGAGACAGAAATATAAATAAAAGTACTTCAAGATACATCTTAGTCAGAATGACAAAAACCAAAGATATAGAATACTGAAACAGCAAGATTAAAGAAGAAAATTTTATTCAAATGAGTGTGGTTAGTATGTGTATCTATCTGTCTATCTATCTATCTATCTATCTATCTATCTATCTATCTATCTATCTATCTATCTATCTATCTATCTATAGCTTTTCAAATAAGAGGCTTTGAGTTAAAAGACAATGGCAAAATATAATAATAAAAAAACCTCAAAGAAATAAATACCTCATCAATAATATTTTACCAAGCTTGACTCTCATTCAGATTTGAAAGAATGACTCAACTTCACAATAAACAATATTTCAGGAACTTCACAGACTCAAAATCAACTTTAAAAACAGAACTGAAAGATCTATTTTAAGGCAAAACAAACTCCACAAATACAACAAATTTCTACTAAAAGAAAAGTCCATGACAATAATCTTTCAACATTAAGTCAAAATGCACCAATTATGAGACAATTAATAGCAAATATTATCCATCAATGAACCAAAAAAAATCATACAACATGAACAAGTGACTTTTATGCTGGGAATGTAAGAATAGTTTATACACACATTAATCAACATACTACACCACATCAATAAAAGAAAAATAAAATATGATTATATCAGTAGATGCAGAGAAAGCATTTGCAAGGATACAACACCTATTCATGAAAAAAATATAGTCAAATGCATTTAACATAACTACAGAAAACATAATCAATGAGGAAATAAAATTAAAGCTTTCCTTCTAAAATCAGGCATAAGACAAGCATAGTCACTCTTGGCACTTTTCATGATTCCATTGTTTTTTGATAACATAATTCAGATATTTATTTTCTGAATATCACCAATGTACCTGAGTCCCCTTATTTCCTGTCCTTCATTATTTCACAACTATCTTTCTGCTCTTCCACTCAATTTCTTTCATTCACAATAAATACTCTGGGAACAAGAGTGTTCTAGACAATCCCCATTTAAACATTTAAAAAAATTAACTGTGGAACATTTAGTTGTAACACTACAGAATTATATAGGTATTCTTTCAGTTTATAATTATATCAGTAAGATACTTTTAGATCTTTTTTTTTTTTTTTTGGTTTTTGGGGTCACACCCGTTTGATGCTCAGAGGTTACTCCTGACAAAGCTCAGAAATTGCCCCTGGCTTGGGGGGACCATATGGGACACCGGGGATCAAACTGCGATTCTTCCTTGGCTAGCGCTTGCAAGGCAGACACCTTACCTCTAGCGCCACCTCACTGGCCCCTAGATCTATTTTTAAGATGAACAAATTTGGCTAGAGATGTGAGTTGGCTGCACAGAATGGAGAGGATAGAAAAGGAAAATTGAGGCATGAGCAGTTAAATTATTCTCAAAAGATTACAGTGATTTAGGACTAGAATTTGATGATTAATTTAGACATTTTGGCTCAGAAGCTCTAGCTACAAGGTAAAAATCCCCATGGCATGTGCCAGTCACAAAACATATATTCCTGACTCAGAGAACAGAGAAGCGAAGGTAAAAATATAATGCAATTTTGATACAACTCTCCTTCTATTTTTTCCATACTAATTCCAACCAGAGAACCATTTACATTTGACATTTAAAATGTCAAAATGACATTCTATATGAATAGCAATTACTGAATGCCTATCATAGGCTGAACCCTTTTACTGTAAGTCAGAGATAGAAATAAACAAAACATAGTAGTTGAATCAATGCACACACATTATAAAAGAAAGAAAAAGCCAGAAACAGAATAGCATATGGTAAGAGGATGAGAAAATTAAGACATAGGAGAATGACATTCTTCCGTGGATTCATAACATAATAGGCATGCCATTACAACATCCTATTTAAACTATAACAGGGAAGTATAAGATATAACAATCACTCTCAAACTCAGTTTGTTAAAAAAGTGTTAGAAAAAAATAATAGTGGCAAATGAGAAGGTTGGTGGAGTACTTAACTTACCTTTCGTTTATAAGGCCTTGCATTCAATTTAGCTCTGGAAACAAAATAAAAAACAAACGAAACAAAACCCAGGAAGACTGGTAATGGATTTAAAATTACAGGGTCATAATAATGAAAAGAATTCTAAAGAATGTGTTATTAAATTCTTGCACTTTAAAAAGAAAGTGAAATTAAGAGAAGACTATACTGGATTGGGGGAGACTGAATTGCTAGGTTTCAAACTTGGAATTCCTGCAAGTTATTTATTTGCCACAATATCCCTTTAAAGACAAAATTTTCAGTGTTACACAAGATTTTACATGCAGAAATATACTTACTTATTTAGTCTTTGAATGGTAAGCAAATGAACATTATTATGGGTTTGGGAAAGAACAGCTTCGTGCTGAGCACATTTCAAACAAAGACCACCAATATGTCTAGAAACCTTATCAACAAGAATAGAGTCTTTATGCTTTAATTGCTGTTTATATTCTTCACAGTCTTCTTGATATTCAGCTAAATTTACTCTAAAAAGATAAGAAAATAATGTTAGAGCAGATGGGAAGGTAAAAATACACTATTTATAAATATAGCATCAAAGTGACAAATACTATAACTGATGAGTATTTTACCATAAACCTTATTCTCATTTTCAATTAATAATGTAAATATCATAATTATAAATATTAATTTATAATTTTATTTAAGTTTGTTATAAATATATTATTTTGAAATTTAATAATTATCTAACTATTAAGTTATACCAGTTCATTTCCAATTTTAACATAGATTAATATACCTCTGAGTACATTAATCTAGTACATCAGAGAGATGGTTCAAAATGTTGAGCACAGGTTTTGTATAGAAGAGTTTGAGACTTAATTCCTAGCACATGATCCCCAAAGCATCACTGGAAGCAATTCCTGTGCACTTTTGGAATAGAGCCCCAAATAAAAACAAAAATAAAACCCAGCCTCTGATGTTTCCTTCTATAAGACGCAACTGTCTTAAATAACATTACTGACAGAATTAAAAATATAAACCAAATACAAATCCTAAAAATTTCCTTTTAGGATGTTAGTCGTAGAGCACTTTCCCTTCATGTTCCCCACAGTAACATCTCTGAATTGAATTTCAAGTATTAAATCCTTAAAATGTATAAAAGTAGGGACCAGAGAGATAGTACAGTGGTAAGGCATTTGCCTTGCATGCAGAAGGATGGTGGTTTGAATCTCGGAATCCCATATGGCTCCCCGAGCCTGCCAGTGGCAATTTCTGTGCATAGAGCCATGAGTAACTCCTGAGCACTGCCGGGTGTGACCCAAAAACCAAAAACCAAGAATAAATAAATAAATAAATAAATAAATTTGTAAAAGTACCTTAAAAGAGAAAATAAAAAATTTCTCTTTCATCAGTTAATAATTTATTAATATCCCATTTTTCCCATATAATTGCTTTATTTAAACACCATGGTTACAGAAATGCTCAGATTTAGGTTTCGGTCATTGAATGTACATAACCCTTTACCAGTGTAACTTTCCCACCATCAAAGTCCCCCATTTCCTTCCCATCCCTCTACTCATTGCCCCAATCATTTTGCTTCTCTTTCTCTTTCCTTTTTGACACTATAGTTTGTACTATTTTTAATGAGGGGGTGCTATGTAAGTAATGTTATCCCCTTTCACACCCAGTTTCTTGCCCAAGTGATCAGTTTCAACTATCATTGTTATGGTAGACCCTTCTCTACTCTAACTGCAGACATACTCTTTGTGATAAGCTTCCTACCATGGAATAGTCATCCTGATCCTCATCTCTATTGTCTCTGGATATTACCATGGATATTACCATGCTGTCTTTTATTTTTCTAATACCTCATAAATGAGTGAAATTATTCTATGTCTATCCCTCTCCCTCTGACTCACTTCACTCAGCAAAATAATCTTCATATCCATCCATGTATAAGCATGATTCATGACTTCATTTTTCCTAATAATTGCATAGTATAACATTGTGTAGGTACCACAGTTTCTTTAGCCATTCATTTGTAGTTAGGCACTGGGTTTTTTTTTTCCAGATTGTGGCTACCATAAATAATGCTTTGATGAACATAAGGGTGCAGAAGACATTTCTGTATTGTGTTTTTGTGTTCTTAGGGTTTATCCCTAGGAGTGATACTGCTGGATCATGTGGGGACTCAATTTCCAGTTTTTGAGGAGTATCCATATTGTTTTCCCCAAAAAGCACCCTTTTAAAAATCTAAATACAAATTTCAAAAAATGCTATTTCAAGAAAATAAACTTAAGTTATTAGATGCTATATGAAAAATAATGAAGTGATAGTACAGCAGGTAGGGTAATTGCCTTACAGAGACAACCTGGGTTGAATCTTCAGTATTCCTCTCCCCACCCCTTAGCACTATCCCTCCTGCCTACTAGCCAGGAATGATACTGGAGCTCCAAACAAGGAGTAACCTCTGAGCACCTGTGGGTGTGGCCAAATTAAAAATAATGTTATACACACATCACAAAGAATAAGAACATCAGTGCTGGTGGGGATGTGGAGATAAAGAAACTCTTATTAACTGCTGGTGGGAATGCCCTCCAGTAAGTCTTTCTGGAAAACAATATGGAGATTCCTCAAAAACTAAACATTAAGCTCCTATATGACCCTGAAATATACCCCTAGGGTTTCTTTTCCTATTCTTCTTCTTCTTCCTCTTCTTTCTTCTCCTATTCCTTCTTACCTCCTCCTCTCTCTCAGTCTGTGTTCCTGTCTTTTTTTTTCCTTTTATACACTGTGATTTGCAATACTATTACTGAAAAGTCACTATTACATGTATATCACTTTGAGCACCCAGTTCTTGTCAAGAATGGTAATTTCCAACTATCATTGGCATAATGGTCCCTTCTTGAAGCTAAATACATTTCCCTTCTCTTTGTGGAAAACTTCCCATCATGGTCCAGTCCTCCTAGTCTTTGTCTCTCTCTTTTTTTATTTTTTGTTTTTGGGCCACACCCAGTGACGCTCAGGGGTTATTCCTGGCTATGCGCTCAGGAGTCGCTCCTGGCAGGCACGGGGGACCATATGGGAACCGGGGGATCGAACCGTGATCCGTCCTAGGCTAGCGCAGGCAAGGCAGCAGGCACCTTACCTCCTGCGCCACCTCCCGGCTCCCGTCTCTTTTGTTTTTAGGTATTATTACCATAGTAATTTTTTATATTCTACAAATGAGTGCAATCATTCTATGTCTATCCCTCTCCCTCTGACTCATTTTGATCAGCATAATACTCCATATCTATCCATGTATCAGCTAATTTCACAACTTCATTTTTTTTACTAACAACTGCATAGCATTCCATTGTGGATATGTAGTTTCTTTATCCACCCATCAGTCCCAGGAATCTGAGTTACTTCCAGATTCTGGCTATTATGAATAGTATTACCATGATAATAACAGTGAAAATACCTTATCTGCTTTGTGGTTTTGGTCCCTAAGTTATACTCCTAAGACTGATGCTACTGGGGAATACAGAAATTCAATTTCTAGTTTTTTGAGGAATGTCTATATTGTTTTAAAAAAATTCTGGACCAGTCTATATTCCCAGCAACAATGAATGAGAGTTCTGTTAAAACCCACACCAGCACTGTTTTCTCTTTTTCTGCTGCGTGCCAGTCTCCATGGTGTGACTCAATGTTTTGATTTGATTCTCCCTAATGATTAATGATGTAGAGCAATTTTTATGTGCCTTTTGACCATCTGTATTCTTTTTTTTTTTTTTGCCACACTGGTGGTATTCAGAGATCACTGCTGTCTCTGTGTTCATAAATCATTCTTGGCTTGGGGGATCATATGGGATCAAATTGGTATCTGGACTGGGTCAGCCGTGTGCAAGGCAAACGTGCTGCTACCACTGCGGCTCCCATCTGTATTCTTATTTGAGGAAGTTTATTTCATCATTTCTCCCCATTTTATAATGGATTAGAGTATATTTTCTTTTATTTTTTTTATTCTTTATTTTTTGGTTTTTGGGTCACACCCAGCAGTGCTCAGGGGTTACTCCTGGCTCCATGCTCAGAAATTGCTCCTGGCAGGCACGGGGGACCATATGGGGCACCGGGATTCGAACCAATGACCTTTTACATGAAAGGCAAACGCCTTACCTCCATGCTATCTCCCGGGCCCCATGAGAGTATATTTTCTTGTTAAATTTTATGAATGTCTTATATAACTTAGATACTAAACCCTTATCAATTGATATTGTGTATTCTCCCAATCTGATGGTAGGCTTTGTATCTGGTCACTATTTCCTTAAGATGAAGTAACTTATTGGTTTCATGTAGTCCCATGCATTTATCTTTGCTGACACTTGATCGGTCATTGATGTTTCATCCTTGAGGATGCTTTTAATTTAAATGTCATGGAGAGTTCTGCATGTTTTCCTCAATGTATATCATGAGGTCCAGCATTAAGTGTTTTAGTCCATTTGATTCTACTTTTGTGCTTGATGTTAATAAAAAGGTCTGAGTTAATTATCTTTCCATGTAGATGACCAATTTTCCCAACATCACCTGCTGAAGAGCTTTTCCTTGCTTCACTTCATATTTCTTGTTCCTTTATCAAAGAATTAATTGATCATGTGCTTGAGGATTTGTATCAGGATATTCAAATCTATTCCACTGATCTGAGGATCTGTTTTTATTCCAATATTATACCATCTTAATTACTTCCATGCTTTTGGATTATTTCCATTTTAATGATGTTAATTTTCCAAATGCATGATGAGCAGGGGATGTGTTTTCTGGTTTTTGGGTCACACCCGGCAATGCTCAGGGCTTACTCCTGGCTCCATGCTCAGAAACTGCTCCTGGCAGGCACAAGGGACCATATGGGGCACCGGGATTCGAACCGATGACCTTTTGCATGAAAGGCAAATGCCTTACCTCCATGCTATCTCCTGGGCCCGGGGGGTGGGGGGGATGTGTTTTCATTTCCATGTGTCCTCTATTATTGTTTGCAGCAGTGAATTTTAGTGTTTTTTATATAGGTCTTTCATCCTTTAGTTAAGTTGATTTCAGGGTACTTGATTTTCCGAGTCACAATGTAAATGGCATTTTAAAAAATATTTTTCATCATTTGCATATAAAAAGTATATAAATTTTTGCATATTAATTTTATAGCCTGACATTTTACAGTAAATTCTACTTAAATTTTACTGTTCCTTTTTTTGTTTTTGTTTTTGGTGACACTTAGGAGTCACATGAGCATGATTTCTGAGGCTCATGCACTCAGAAATTGCTCCTGGCTTGGGGGATCATATGGGACACTGGGGGATCGAACTGTGGTTTGTCCTAGGTCAGTGCATGCAAGGCAAATGCCCTACTGCATGCACCACTGCTCCGTCCCCCATATTTCTAGATTTTTTAAAAAGGATTTTCTAAATAGAGTATCATGTCATCCTCAAACAGTGAGAGTTTGACTGCATCCTTTGCTATGTGATCCTTTCCTATCTGTCCCTTGCCCAAGAAGCATGATAAGTTCTTCCAGTACTATACTGAATAGATGTGTCAAGACTGGGCAACCTTGTCTTGTGCCAAATCTAAGAAGAAAAGATTTTAGCTTTTCCTCACTGAGTATAATGTTTGCTGTGGACATGTGGAAAAATGGCTTTTACCATATTAAAGAATTTTCCTGTAATTCCCATCTTTTTGAACATTTTTATCATAAATGGGACTCGATCTTTCAAATACCTTATTTGCATTTATTCATATGTATGATTATATGATTTTTATTTTTTGTCTTACTAACTTGGTAAATTATAATGATTGACTTGCATAAATTAATCCACCGTTGCATCCCTGGGATTAAACATGCATGGTCATGGTTTATAATCATCTTGATGAGCTGCTGAATTGTTTAATATCATCATCATCATCATCATCATCATCATCATCATCATCATCATCATTTGGTTTTTGGGTCACACCTGGCAGCGCTCAGGGGATACTCTTGGCAGGCTCAAGGGACCATGTGAAATGCCAGGATTCAAATCACCGTCCTTCTGCATACAAAACAAACGCCCTACCTCCATGCTATCTCTCCAGCCCCAGGTTTGATATTATTTTGTTGAGAATCTTGGCATTTAGGTTCAAAGAGTATAAGTTTGCAATTCTTTTATTTTGAGGTATTCCTATCTAATCTTGGTATCAGGGTAATATTATCTTCAAATTCTATTGTCATCTGTTAATTTATTATGAGGATATTTTCATTATTCTGATCATGAATTCTGAGGCTTTTTTCATCTTCTATTATTGTCTGGATACTTTCTGCACTTCATACCTGAGCTCACTGAATCAGTCCTCAGCAGCTGTTATTAAGTGGCGAGGACTTACAGCTAATTTTTCATTTAATTTACCCAGTTTTCCAATTCTGAAATTTCTCTTTATGTTTTTCTGATTTATGTTCTTATATAATCCTGCATTTTGTTGGTAATCTTTTCCATTGTTTCATTAGCACTATTTAAAATAATCTTTTTTTTTTTGGTTTTTGGGTCACACCGGGCAGTGCTCAGGGGTTACTCCTGGCTCCATGCTCAGAAATTGCTCCTGGCAGGCACGGGGGACCATATGGGGCACCAGGATTCGAACCGACGACCTTTTGCATGAAAGGCAAACGCCTTACCTCCATGCTATCTCCCAGGCCCCTAAAATAATCTTTAACATTTTACATCATGTATATTAAAGTACTCAAACTATAACATTAATCCCAAGATAATAAAACTAGACAAATTCTTATAAAGTATTTAAAAAATAGAATACTTTATTTTCATTACTTAAATTAAAAGCATTCTCTAGTTATGTTTTATTATATATTAATAATTTTTATTAAAAGCATAATTTTTAAGTTTGAAGATGTACAGAGTGGAAGAATATATACCTTGTTTCTGAGGACTTGGGTTTGAACCTTGGCACTATAAATTTTTTTTTTTTTTTTTGGTTTTTGGGCCACACCCAGTGACGCTCAGGGGTTACTCCTGGCTATGCGCTCAGAAGTCACCCCT
>PVKC010050722.1:0-10532 GCA_004027635.1 Crocidura indochinensis
TACAGGAGCCCTTCTCCGCAGCCTGAGGAGTCAGACACAAAAGAGAAAAGAGCTGGAAGTTCCAGCTCGCCTCATGAAGCTCACCACAAAGAATGATGAGTTTAGTTGGAGAAATAAATACATTTTGAACTGTCCTAACAATGAGAATGTATGAGGGAAATGGAGAGCCTGTCTAGAGTACAGGTGGGGGGTGGGTGGGGGGGAGAGAGACTTGGGACAATGGTGATGGGAACGTTGCATTGGTGATGGGTGGTGTTCTTTACATGATTGAAACCCAAACACAATCATGTATGTAATCAAGGTGTTTAAATAAAATATTAAATTAAAAAAAAAGAAAAAAATATTCTCACTCAAAATCTAAGTTTTTTTTTGTGAATCAAAAGATAGGGCATTCTATTAATAACTTCCAATGTTAATATGATAATTTTGGGGAAGGCAGAGATGTTAAAGAAACTTTATTATAATTTTTAGACTTGCAGAGTATTTAATCAGAAAAAAAAACACATAACAACATACTATGTTCAGAGTTTTGTGTATATTGTTTGCCTCTCATGATCACAACGCTTTGAGAGGGAAGATAGTGTTCTAAAGGAATATATGGAAGGCTAGTGACTCATAAATTTAAAGGAGGGAATCAAGACCCTTAAAAGGACATCAGGAATAATAGCCACTGTGGTTATTTTAGTGTATATATGATAAAATATTCTGATTTATCTGGTTTAGAATGAACTCTACCAATCTCTCATCTGCTTACTCCCTAAATAGTTTTGTTTTATATCATCTTCAGAGCATATTTTGAAAAGTAATGGCAGTGGTTATTATGCATTGGAGAAGATGGATGACAGAAAAGAGAGAAGACCATTCTAGGTATGAACTTGATTACAAAATATAGGATCATGTTTTCCATATATTATAATTATTTTTATGAATAAAAGCCTTTTCTTATTAACCAATATTGCTTTTGAATAGGATTTCTTTTTTAATTTTTATTATAATACAGTGGTTTATTCATAATATAGTAGTTTCAGGCACTAATTGTTCAAACACCTATCTCACCACCAGTGTCATCTTCCCTTCATCAATATCTTCAATTTCCCACCCATCATCCTTGCCTGCCTCATTGCAGGTACAAATTTACTTCATATTGTTTGCTACAAAACAAACATAAATGGAATTATCAAAACTTAGATCAACAAGGGTCAATTGAAATAATTGTCATATATCTCCATAATGTAACTAATGTCAGTCTAAGAATTTTCTAGGTGGTGGGTAGTGCTGACTGAGCCTTCAGTGTTACTGTTTAGGCTCAATGACCTTGATAGATTTCTATATAACTGTCTCATAAGATTTTCTAGTCGGATTTCTTGTACAATAGTCTCTATTTTTAGAGACTAAATGGGCATGTTTATGTGTTGTTTTGCTATTAAATAACAAAATAAACTGAAGAGAAGGAAAGAAGAAAAGATGAGGAAGAAACCAAGAGAAGGGGAGAGGGAAAGAGAGGAAAGGAAGGAATAGAAAGAAAAGGATGAGGAAGAAGGAGGAATAGAGAGAAGGGAAGGAAGTAAAAAATGGAAGGGAAGGAAAAGAAAATAGAGGGGAATGGAGAGGGGTGGAAAGCATGGGAAGGAATAGAAAAGGATAGGAAGGACGGAACGGATATTAGAAAAGGTATTTGCCTCTGGCCTTCTTATAGTCAGAAAAAAAAATCCCAAAATCACATCTACAAAAGAAATTTTACTCAAGTTCACAAAGCCCTCCTTTTTCAAAATCTTTAATATATATTAATATATATCCCATTTTCTACATCATACATTTTAGTTAAATTTGTATGTGTGTTGGGGAGGGTATGGTTTTGATCACACTTGCCATTTCTTTTCTTTTTTTTAATATATTTTTTATTTAAGTAACATGATCATAGTTGGGTTACAGTCACAAACAGAACACCCCCCTTCACCAGTGTAACATTCCCCCCACCCCCTTCCCATCCCCTGCCTGTATTCGAGACAGGCATTCGACTACAGTTATTTGTTTCTAAGTTCAGTAAATTGTATTTTTTCCTTAAAGGATAAGAGTAAAAAATATATATATAGTAAAGGTGTGATAATGGCAATGCTGTTGTTTACATAGGTCCAGAAAAATATGGGGAAAACGGAAAAAAATATCCTTGGCCTGATTACAAGAAGGCCTCACCCCAGAAGTTTACTGGCATAAGACTGACTGACTCTGGGTTCCAGGCATACCGGTCTGTCCAACCCGAGTTCCGGTGAAACTTTTTCACACTTTAGCTATTGTGGTATCAGGTTCTTATATTTAAAGATTCTGGATTCTATGCATTTCTTTCATCGATGTCAGGCTGATGTGAAGCATCCTCTAGCTTCAGTATACCATTAAATGTGGAGCGATCTGCCCTGCAAGCAGGTTGTTGCTGAGTTGTCTGGGTGTTGAGAACCCTCTTTGGAGTAAGTCAATGCCAAAGCCACACTTGGCATTTCTTAGCGGTTACTCTTACCTCTAAGCTCAGGTATTACTCTTGTCAGTGCTTGAGGTAGTATATGCAGTGTCAGTGATCAAACTGAACCAGTCTCATGCAAGGCAAGTACCTTAATAATATCTCCAGCTACTTAGTTATACTTGAATAGTTTTGTTTTGTTTTGTGGTGCTGGAAATTGAACTCTGGACTTTATATATCTAGCAGGGATCTCAAACTCGTGGCCCGTGAGCTGTTTCCAGCCACATTTTGTGGCCCTGCCCTAGAGGAATCTTTTTTTGTTTTGTTTTGTTTTAATTGTTTGGGTCACATCCCCCAATGTTCAAGACTTACTACTGACTTTGCACTCAAGGATCACCACGACTTTGCCTCCTGCAGCCCCCAGGTAAATTGAGTTTGAGACCCCTGAAGCATGTTCTCTACTAACATGATCTATATTCTATTTAATTAGTACAATTTATACTTCATATTATATTTTACTTACACTGTGCTTACTCATTAAATTGTTATATGTTAGTAAGGAAGCCTAAACATCAAATCATCACGTGTGTGCATTTGTTCATCATTGTACACTTGGAGAAAGTACAATGACTTAAACTTCTTCCTATGCAGCTTAACATCTATCCTGACCCTTTTAGAGCTAAGGATTTCACTTTCAGAGTTGATATCACTTTCAGAGTTAATAACTGCTCTCAGGACAACAAAGTGTCGTCTTCTGGACTTTATATGATTATCCTTCATAGTAAGACAATTAATTTTTAGTTTAGTTTATTTTCATTCATAAAAGTTTAGTTATGTGTGGGTTGGTACATAAAGGTGTATATCTTCAAACATTTACTGGTTTGAACCAGGAGTTTGTTTTTGTTTTTGTTTTTGTTTTTGAACCAGGAGTATTTTTTTTTTTTTTTGGTTTTTGGGTCACCCCAGGAGTCACTCCTGGCTCCATGCTCAGAAATTGCTCCTGGCAGGCACGGGGGACCATATGGGGCACCGGGATTCGAACTGATGACCTTTTGCATGAAAGGCAAATGCCTTACCTCCATGCTATCTCCCGGGCCCCAGTATTTTCCCATTTTAATGTGCCTATGCAAAAAAGAAACAATGCCACATGGTGTTATTGACGAATATGAAGAGCACAAGAACAAGTCCAACAAACTCAATGACATGGTTCAATCAAAAGTATTAACTGGGGGACTCTATCACCAGGATTCCTTATTGAACAACTCATAAAGAGAAGATAAAAAGTGGTTAGAACCGTCTCTGTCAAGAGAATATTTAGTAAGATTTAATAGATGTCAAAGAAAAAAACACATGGAATATTCGAAAGAAATACGTGTCCATTGTATGTCTTTTGAAATAGTTCGGGTTGTTAAACACAATGCATGGTGCTGGTCTGTGATTAGGATTGTGAAGTACTGTAGTTAAAAAGAATAATGTGGGTTAGTGGTTTTTGGGAGGGTAAGAGTAAAGGAGTAAAAAATAAGCTTTGTAGGGGAGTGGGAAAGGGCAGAATACAAATAGACATTCTGGATACACAAACAATAATATAAGGATGGGGAATATTCTTAATATATGAAGTGTGCGCGGGGGCTAGTGCCCCCGCTCGGTTTCCACCCCAGAAGGCTTGGAATTAGAGAGAAGGCCTTCCACATGGGGTTTCCCCAAACCCGATGCTGGCTAGATCCTGCCTCCAGCTCAAGAGAAGATAGATAGAGAGCCAGAAGCCAGGATCCGCCTGCCCTACACCCCGCGCCCTTCCCACCCCAGAGCTAGGGGAAGGGCGGGGAAAACTTGGGACCCCATGTAGGGGGGGACCCCCCTACACCCACCTGGTCTGGCTGCCTGGGTGCCACCCCAGAAGGCTTGGAGGCCGGGGGCGAAGAGGGGACAGCTAGGAGCCTATCAAGGCCCCCAGCACACCCAAGTTAGAGAGAAGGCCTTCCACATGGGGCTTCCCCAAACCCCATGCTGGGTAGATCCTGCATCCAGCTCCTATTTTTCTTCTTAATCTAGTTAAAGGAGAAAGTTTAATTTTAATTCTGTGGATCTATATCATTAATATAAAAGTGAATTTAGCATTTTAGGCTGTGCTACTTTCATAGGGTGTAGCTATACATTAACTAAAAATTAAAAGAATATTTGTGTATTCATTATATTATTTTACAGAAGAGGTCCAGTGAAAATCATGCCTCTTTTTTTAAATTAGTCAGTAAAGCTCAATGGTTAGGAGCATTAACTCCAGAATCTATCTACAGCTCTCAACCTCAGTTTGAGAGAAGAAAGGGAAAAAGGAAGTGAAACACCACAACTATACAAAAGGAAATATGAAATAAAAAATCCAGTGAGCACTACAGCAATAAAGATAAGCACCACATAATAACCATGGTCCTGAAATAAAAACATAACAGAGCACAAAAAAGGAAAAGAGAAGAAAAATTGGAGACAACAACTTCAATATCCAAACCAAAACAAAGAAATAAAAAAGAATAGGTAAATAGAGAAATAAAAAGATTATTTTGTGCTTTTTTTTTTTTTGTTTATTTGTTTTTTTCCTGCATAGGCACAGTAAATATTGGCGACATTAAAAAGGGAATTTTCTTGGCCTAAGAGATACAGGGTTTCTCCACCCTTGAAGTATACTGTCATGGGAATAACTACAGACTCCTTGCATGTTCATTTACTCTCCCTTCAGTGCCTTTGTGGTGTATGGAAGACTTCTGCTTCGTCATGGATGATAAAATCAGACTTCTGTATCTAGAGAACTTGGTATCTGCACAGGTCAAAGAATGATGAAGTCTTTCTTAGTGGTTCTAGAAATTCTGTTCCTTCACTGTCATTTTTTTTTTTTTTTTTTGTGGTTTTTGGGTCACACCCGGCAGTGCTCAGAGGTTACTCCTGGCTCCATGCTCAGAAATTGCTCCTGGCAGGCACGGGGGACCATATGGGGCACCGGGATTCGAACCGATGACCTTTTGCATGAAAGGCAAACGCCTTACCTCCATGCTATCTCCCGGGCCCCCTTCACTGTCATTTTAATTTGTCTTCTGTAGTTGGTGGTCTGGATCTTTGCGCTGATCCTAGGCTGGAGCTTGGATAAAGTCTTTTGTTATGTTTCCAGAAGACCTGTTCAGTCAGACCTCTGGAATTAGAGATCTTGGTTGTTGTACAGATAGTAGACTTAGTTCCAAAAGGCTTGAATCTTTTTTTTTTGAAGTAGAGAAGTACCTATGCATTCTTATCAGTTTGCTCTGATATAGGAGAAAATAGAGGGGTGACGCCTAAAAACTGTCCATAGTCAAACTCCACAAAATAGAGTCAGATTTTTTTGCCTTATTACTAGTTCTGTGCACAGGGCTCGCTCTGGCAGATTTGAGGGACCATATGTGGTGTCAGGGATTGAACAGGGTAGGCTGTGTGCAGCACAGTCACCCTACTTGCTATACTATTGCTCTAGCTCCTAAAGTCAGATTTTTTATTATGCTCATTTTACCAACAAAGAAAATGGAATTATTCTAGACTATGCTTTGAATTAGGCATGGCTTTAGTTTAATTCTATATGTAAATCAGTCTGAGTACTTGTATTTTTATCTGGCATATCTTCTCACTCACTAGAGATATCTAGGAGAGTTTCTAAAACTGTTTCATATAACATTCATATTTCAAAATTAGAATCTGTCTGTATAGGCAATTACTTTGAAAGGATAACATTCATTTAGACATCTATAAAATCACTTTATTTTCTAATCACAACATAGATGAGAACAGCATGCAATAGAAGCTCACAAGCCAAAGGTATGTTGATTTGATTAGAGTACATTGTTTACATACCTTGACCAATGTTTCACTCATAAACACTTTGTTTTTTGTTGTTGTTGTTGTTTTGCCCCAGCTCCCCTAATAAACACTTTGTACAGAATCATGGATGAGGATTTTGGGTCACTTTGGTGATGGTGAAGTCAGGTGTACAAACCATAAATATAACAACACTATATGAAAAAACTATAATAAATTTAAAAGTAACAAAGAAAACAAACTGTAACTTTGGTAAAATTGGCCTATTTAAGTGGTTAGATTTTTTTTTTAATTTTAGAAATTGTAGGTTACAATACTTTTTTACAAAATTTAAAATATTTTAGCCATAATAGGTTACAATGATAGAGATTTCTTATAAATCATTCCAGCATTGTACCCTCCACCTTGTCCATTTACCTCCACCATTGTATCATTGTCTTCTCCCTATACCATCCTTCTCTGTAGTACGTATCCTACTGAAGACCAGTTCTCAGTTTTTATTGCCTGTGGGTATTTCTTATACTCTTGCCCTGCTATGTTTCTTTATATACCACATATAAGAGATCATTCTGTATCTATCCCTCTCCTTCTGACTAACTTCATTCAGCACAATACTTTCTAAGTCCATCCATATAAGAGTTAACTGCATGATTTTGCTTTTCTTTTTTTCTTAAGTCCTGAGGCAGCTTTTTTTCCTGCTAATTAAATTAAATACTGCCCTCTTTTTTATTTTGTTTTATTTTTTCTTATAGATGAGTAGTACTTCATAATGTCTATGTACCATAGTTTCTCCATGTAGACATCTGCTCTTGAATACTTGTGTTGCTTCTAGGAAATAGATTTTCCTTAAAGCACTTTATTTATTATTATTTTTTGTTTGTTTTTCAGCCACACCCAATTTTTCAGATGCTCAGGGGTTATTCTTAGCTATGCACTCAGAAATCACTCCTGGCTAGGGGGACTATATGGGATGCTGGAGGATCGAACCACGGTCTATCCTAAGCTAGTACTTGCAAGGCAGACACCTCACACCCTGTGCCATTGCTCTGGTCCCCCTTAAAGCACTTTATTGAATTATGCTTGACATATGAAAATTACAGATTTCATATAAACAATTTGATGAATATAAATAGATCAACTGATTATTCAACTGGTTTTTATCAGGTACAACAAATAAAACAAATAGAACTGTTGTACTTCTATAGTAAATGAAAAGAAAATTCCCCATTAACTCTGGTAGTTCCTGATCTTAACTTTGTTTCTAAATAATCTCAGTGGTAGAGAGAAATGAGAATTTCTTTTGGAGAGTCCCATGTCTAACATCTTTGTTGAGACATTGATTAGTAAGAGATCTTGTGTTTGTTTAACCTAAGTAGAAAAATCCTACAGCACAACATTGACTCATCAAACCAAGAAAGTTGGGACTGTATGTCACACACTGAGACATGCCAGCAGGTATTTTGAATCTATGAAAATAGTAGAATAATGTCATTGTTTGTTTTTTTTTTTTTTTACATAGTGCACCTTCTATATCCCACACGGATTTTCATTCAATCTCTGTTCTTTGAGCTTTCAGTGGTTTCCAGTTTTATTTTCAGAAGTGAAAAATTTCATTTCTGAAAAAAGAAAATCATTTGAAAAAATTTGTCTTAAAGGAACACTGTAAATGGGATAGTTACTCACTGAATCCAAATTGTTTTGTTTAGGAACCAAACAAACTATTCGTGTTCAGGTAATCCCTGACTCAGTAACTCACGGGTCATAGCTAGTAGAGCATAAAGAAACCACATAAGGTGTTGGGAACTGAACCTAGGTCATCTTCATGCAAGGCAAGTGCTTTCCTCACTACTATTGCTCTATCTTCAGGATTTTTTAAATTAGATTTTCTTTAATTACCTAGGTATATCCTACTCATTCAGACTTCAAATTTTACTAAATTCAAGGTGAGAGGGCTAAAGTTGAAAAAGAGTGGTGAATTTTTACTAATTTTGCTACTCTGAGTCTTGGCCTGAAGACAGAGAGTAGTTAGGACATTAACAATAAAAATAATTGCAAAGGTTCAAGAGCAAATAGTCACATGAACATTGAGTGGAAATAAAAAATGATCAGACCCAAATGCCAAACCCAAAGTCAATGACAATAAAATCAAGAGACCCAAACTACAACAAGCTATACACAAAAGGGACTTATATACACTAGCAGTCCAGGGGGCTAAAGGTTGAGGTACTTGATGCATGCTGGGAACAGGGTTGGAGGGAGGACAACACTGGTGGTAGAAATGGTTCTAATTCACTGTCACTGTGTACCTTAAATATAACTGTGAAAGATTTGTAATTCACATTGGTCACAATAAAATTTATTTAAAATAAAATAAAAAAATAATTGCAAAGGTTCAAAAAAACAAGCAAATGAAGAGGAAGAGAGAGAAGGAGAAGTGATTAGTAACTCAAAGAAAGGCAAAAGATTCTGTAAGAAAGTCAATGTTCTCTTAGTACTAAGGATTGTAGTATGAAATGAATTTCAGAAAGTCATTATGATATGATCCAAAATTGATTCATTGAACTCAATGGATTCCTTTAGGAGATGATTCAGCAGAACCAGACCCTAGTAAGACTGAATAAAGACCTCTGTAATTCAAAGTCTTTTTCCTTGACAATGCCTAACAATACCTAAAATGATGCCTCATGGTTTTTGTTTTGGGTCCATATCTGCAGATGCTCCTGCATTATTGTATTTTCAGGAGACTATATGGGATGCAGGGCATCAAACCCTGGTCAGCTGCATGAAAAGCAAGTACCCAGCCTACTGTGCTATTGCTCTTGTTCTAAGGCAGCTTTGAAAAGGCCTATATAATCAGTTTTACAGGGCCACTTGGGTCATTCCATTATGAAGTCTTTCACCCCTATTTTCTTGTTGTCTTTTGCTTTCCAGGACACAGATTGGAACACAAATGGACACAAATGCACATTTGGACTTTGGAGACATAATTTCTTCCTTCCTTCAACTTTTTCCTTTTCTCATATTTCTGACATAAAACTATTCTACTTCACTTTTCATATTTTTCCAAAGTCCTTTTTGTGAGAACAGATCATGAAACTAGAGCAATTTGGGTGGAAGTTGAGCTGACATTTTCCCTTTCCTGTGAAGAATGCAATCATAAGGAATGCTGGGGATCAAATGTAAGTTGGCTGCATGCAAGGCAAATGCTCTATTCAATGTGCTATGGTTCCCTACCACATTTTTTTTTCTTGGCCATGCTCAGATGAGCTCAGGGAGGCGAGGCTTAGGGGACCTATCTAGTGCAGGTGATTGAACTTGAGTTGGCTTCTTACAAGGCTAGTTATGCCTTATCTGACACTCAAAATTGAAGCTTTATGGTCTAATAGGCCCTTTTTGATCTGAGGACGAGATGGGAAATAAACCTTTTCTTCCTAGTGATGATTTCAAGACAGTGAAGAGGCTTTTGGTGAGATTGAAAAGGGATAATTTTTGCTAAATTAAGCACAGATGTCAGGAAAAAGAAATAAATTCACTCTAAGGGAACTTTGCAAAATTAGAAAATTCTTGCCAAATTTTCTGTTTCTAGGAAGGAAAACTCAAAAGTCTACTAGATTTTTGTTTTGGGATCACTCCAGTGGTGCTCAGGGCTAACTTCTGGCCCTGCAACAGACTTGAGAGATTATATGGAAGAGCCGCAACCAAGACAAGTGCACTTTCTGCTGTACTATCATTTAGGCCCCTAAAGTCTACAGATTTTGATGGCTTTGAATGTGGTGTAGGTGATTTTCATATTGCTAGCAAAATAACTCGAACTGCTGGCATTTGAAAAACTTTGACCCTGAAGCTGTGCTAGGCCGAGTTTCCTCTAGGAGCTAATTACCCACTGACATCAAGTATTCAATTATCAGTAAAAGTTCCAACACATCCTTGGTTCATCTCAGTGACTGCTATGGGGAAAAGAAAGGGTGGAAGTGATACTCATGGCATCAGCTTGAAGAGTTTTAGCAATATTGGATAATGCTTCTAACAAGAAAGGAAATCCTGCATGTCTGTTCTCTACAGTTGACCCTTAGTATCTTGGCCCTTAGTATCTATGGGGAAAGTGTTCCATGCTAGTTCTATTACAGAGAAGGAAGCTGATATTTTGAATAGGTTTTAATCTTTTATATTTTTCTTTCTTTCTTTCTTTCTTTCTTTCTTTCTTTCTTTCTTTCTTTCTTTCTTTCTTTCTTTCTTTCTTTCTTTCTTT
>PVKC010050723.1:0-10630 GCA_004027635.1 Crocidura indochinensis
TTTTTTTTTTTTTTTTTTGGTTTTTGGGTCACACCCGGCAGCGCTCAGGGGTTACTCCTGGCTCCATGCTCAGAAATTGCCCCTGGCAGGCACGGGGGACCATATGGGGCACCGGGATTCGAACAGATGACCTTTTGCATGAAAGGCAAACGCCTTACCTCCATGCTATCTCCCAGGCCCCGAGTTTTTCAATTTTCATTCCCAATGGAAACTGACCTTATTGTAAATTAGTGACCCAACTGGGCCTGGGTATTGAATATTGAATATTCCTGTTGCTCTTTTGGAAACATTCTTCCAGAAATACAGCCAATGTCAGTTTGGTTTCTACTGGAATGACATTTAATGCTCCTTAGTACTTGAAATCCAAAACTATGTTATCTCCCATATAAATAAACTACAGAATACTATGTACTGCTAGTTGAAATTGAAATATTCCAATGGGGCCGGGCGGTGGCGCTAAAGGTAAGGTGCCTGCCTTACCGCACTATCCTTGGACGGACCACGGTTCGATCCCCCGTGCCCCATATGGTCCCCCAGGCCAGGGGCAACTTCTGAGCGCATAGCCAGGAGTAACCCCTGAGCGTCACTGGGTGTGGCCCAAAAACAAAACAAAAAAAAAAAAAAAAGAAATATTCCATTATAATGATACACTGATAATTTTAAGAATACTAATAAAAATGTGTTTATTCTATTGCAAGACAATTGATGATTGATGGGCTTTGAACATTTTCCACATCAAAGAAGCTGCTTCTCAATGACAGATCAGAGCCCAAGGGAACATTCCACAATATCTTAGTAAATGTCAAGCATGTAGCCCCTAACCACAAAATGATCTTATCCTTGACTCAGCAGTCTATGTTTGGGAACTATTACCCTCAATCCATTTTTCCAAGTTATTAACACCCCAAATTTCACTCTGTACCACTTGATTTGACAAAAAATGTTGAAACAAATCTTGACAGAAAATAAAATTTTGTCTGGGTTTCAACAAGTATTTCTTTCAGGATCCACAAAATTTAAGTGTGGATGTTTGGTCACAAAAATGTTGGAAACAATCAGTCTTTGTTACTTATCCCTTTTATACTTTAACTCTGAATTTATTGTTTGGTGCCCTAAAGTTGTCAATGCCAAGTGGGGGGGTCTCACTAGGCATCTTCAAGATGAGCTATTAGAGAGACAGTTCAATAGAGAGTTCAGAAATTTGGAAGTTTTGGTCAATATTTTTTCCAAACTACAACAACCAAACTTATTAAGGTGCCTGACAAGGGGAAAGGTGGAGGTAGAAAGGGAGGGAGTTAAGAGTAAGACCTGAGAACCACAGCATGTGACACAAAAAATAATATCAATAACAATAATAATTAATTGTTAACAATGAATAATAACTACAATAATACCTATATATACACATGTCTGTATATTGTTGTTTGGCATTTGAGTTGCTTTTCCCCTTAAATATTAATGTGAAAGATATGTAAGCCTCTATGATCAAAATTAAAAAAATATTTAAAAAAAGGAATCAAAATCTAAAAGTTAGCAATCAATGCAGAGACCAATTTTAACATAATTTCTGACAATTATTTTCAGTCCCTAAGGCATATCTGTGCATACATGTGCCATAAAGCCCTTCATCAGTGGTCTTACATCTTTAGTTTTCAGAACTGATAAGTAAAGGTGTTGCTAAGTCCATTTGTAGATTGTGTTAAAAAAAAAAGGATGCCACCAAAAGCTGAAGAAACTTTAGCAGTTGTAGGTATTTGTTACATTGGTAATGTTGAGTACTGGAATTTATCCATGCCTTCCTTCTCCCTGAATTATTATAAGAATCCACCTTATTTCCTTTCTCCCTTCATTGTGCCTGTCTCCCATCTATACCAGGTGGAAAGGTTCATTTTATTTATACCTGTTTTTTTTGCTATGTTAATGTTTCAAGGCACTTAAAATAGATCACAACACAGTAGGGTTTATCTTAAAATATTCTCAGTATTACAAACTGATATTAACAGAATAAACAGAACTGCATAACTTGAGCCAACTTGTTCCACCTTTCAATTTGAGGGAGAAACAATGGAGGGCACCAAGATCAAACAGTTGTTTGATCACTAAGTAGTAATAAGAATGATCAGACTTAAATACCAAACCCAACCCAATGACAACAGAATCGATACCCAATACAAGATAGACACAGAGGGAACCACTTATATACTAGTAGCCCTGGGGGTAAGGGAGAGGATTATAGGATGCATGCTGGGAACAGATTTGAAGGGAAGACAACTTTGGTGGGGGGAATTCCCCTGACCCAATGTCAATACATACCTAAAATATTACTGTGAAAGATATGTAATCCACTTTGGTCAAAATAAAATCATTATTAAAAAAAGAATGTTAGACCTATTTCAACAATAACACAGAGCTGGGACTTGAACCTTAAGTATGAACAAGGGTGGCTTCAAACCAAATGCAAACTAAGCATGCTCGTGTTTCATGCCATAGATATTATTACATTGAGATATTAGTCTGAATAGTCCAGCCAAGTACTCAAGTCATTCCTTAGAGTCTCAGGCTCAGGCAATTGTACTAACTCCAAGTAATCACTTCCTCTGTAAACTAATAAATTAGTTGTGGGACTATGAGAACTAAGAAGAGTAGCAGCACACACTTAGGTCTTCGCCTCACAGCTAGCTGGTCATGTGGTTTACGAAAGGATCAAAGAGGCTCAAAGTGAACACTCTCATTTATGTGTGTTGTGTGTGTGTTTGCGTGTCAGTGCTTTGCTCCGTGTTTATATAACTTAAACTTTACCAAAGCCAATGGAATCATAACTTTGTATAGGTTTCAGATATGCAGCATTTTGATAAGAGACCCCCCATATTAATTTGTCTGATCATAAAAATAAACT
Source organism: Crocidura indochinensis (assembly GCA_004027635.1). Lineage (NCBI taxonomy): Eukaryota > Metazoa > Chordata > Mammalia > Eulipotyphla > Soricidae > Crocidura > Crocidura indochinensis. Next base: position 2,897 of record PVKC010050723.1, read on the forward strand.
TCAGACTCCCTCTAAAATAGATCTTCTTTGAGGGAACAAACAAATGTCCATCTCATTGCATTTGAGGGCTCTCCCTGCACACGTTGTAGTCATCTCAGCACTGCATCTTTCATAAAAACAAGGACTCATCCACTACCCTTCTCCTTCATCTCTGGCAATTGCTTATTTTGTTCTGTAATATAAGAACTCATTCTTGTTTTATTTATGTCACTTGTTTTGATTCTTCATCTATTACTTGTGTAATGTCTTCTTTCAGTTAAAATAAGTCTCTAGTGCTATCTATCATTCATGGTGTTGGAAATGGTGAGATTTCATTTTTTAATTTTTATTGAGACCATTGTGCATTACAAGACTTTCACAGTTGTATTTCAGGCAGTGACAGTGAAATAGGGTCATTCCCACCATAGGTGTTGACCTCCTTCACCATAGTTCCCAGCATGCATCCCATACCTCCACACTTAGGCCTTTGAACAACTAGTGTAACATGCCCATTTTGTGTGCAGCTTGTTATAGTATGGTTCTCTTGATTTTATTGTTGTTGACTTTGGCTTGGGTATTTAGATCTGAAGATCTGATTTTTTTTAACTCAGTGCTCCTGAGATCACTTGGTCCTTGGATTCCATTCATATTTTTTATTTTGTAGAAAAATATATAAATATGAGGAAAAGGCAGAACAAAATGATTCAAGTTCTAAAGTTTTATGAAAAGGTGGTGCCCTATCTAGAAGATATAAATTTAAAAAAGGGGGCAGGTTTGACAAGGTTTTTTGCATAGGTGCAGTAAACATGGAGAAAATTAGAAAGTTTCCTTTGGTCTAAAAGATACAGGGTGTCTTCTCTCATGAATATACTGTCATAAGACCAACTACAGGTGCAAGGCATGTTGGTTGTCTAACCCAAAGTCTTTATTTATGGTCCAAGGAGAAGTTCTTTTCAGTTGTGGTTGTCAAAGTCAGTCTTATGTAATTAGAGATCTTGGTTTTTGCACAGATCCTAGGATGAAACCTTCAGGAAAGTCTCTCTTTATGGTCCCAGCAAAAGTTCTACTCAGTTACTGTTGTCATAGTCAGTCTTCTGTAATTAGAGATCTTGGTTTTTGCAAAGATCTTAGGATGGAGCATCTTTGGATTTCATCTCACAATTAGGTAGTGAGGTAGGGCAACCTGCCCTACCTTTGAGTTGTTGATTCCTTATTGTCAGGTATCATATAAATCTACCCTGGAGCAAATCGGTGCCAGAGTGGTATTATAACTTTACCCAGAAGAGTTTGATTCCTGGTGCTGGTGCAGGAAACTGTGCGAGTTCCAAAGTTGGCATCCTGGATTTGGGATGGACAGTTGATATCAGTTGATATCTGATTGTTTGAGGCTGAGCTAGGGTCCACAAAGTTAGGGTTTAGGGGAGATGTTTTTGTCTGTTCCAGCCCACTTCTCTCTGAAGACTATACATTGTACTAAAAATAGTGGAAGAGACTTGCAACCCAGCCATGCAATCCTGCCGCAGCCACTCCCCCCAACTTAGAGTGACACTAGGACCACACCTAGCAGGACTGGAGGTGATGGTTGGAGGTACGAAGTACTCAGAATCAAACCCAAGGCCTCACATATCTAACACATATGTTCTACACTCAAACCATTAATATGGCCATCAAATTATCTTTATCTATTTAGTATTACATTGACTAGACACCTTATGGATCACCTTCTTTCTCTAATCTTCTGTTGATGTCAGCTATTTCCATGTCTTGGCTATTGTAAACCATTCTGTAGTGAAGATGGAAGCACATGTATCTTCTGAATTAGTGTTTTCTTATTTCGGGGATAAATACCCAAGAATAAAATTGCAGTATCATGTGGTCAATTCATTTTTGGAGTCTTTGAGGGACCTTTTTCTGTTTCTTCTATTAGTTTCACCATGCATATTCCCACCCATCAGCAGATCCTTCTCCCTGGACCCTCCATTACCTTCCTGAAACTTCATTATAGTCTTTTCTTTTAATAAAGAAACTGTATTTAAAGAGGGATTAAAAAAAAACAAGAGATCATGAGGGAGGGAGGGGGAGGGAGTTAGTGAGAGAGTGAGTGAGAGAGAGAGAGAGAGAGCACACAAGCTTCTTTAGAGATGGAGAGAACAGTGAAGTCAGAGAGAGAAATAACACACTGAAAATTAGAATATAGGCATTTCCAGAGTGGAAACACTAATTTCTAGTTTTTTTGGATATGAGACCTCCTAGCAGGTGTGAGGTGAAATCCCATTGTGACTTAGATTTGCATTTTGCTAATGATAAACAAAGGAAAAACCTTTTTGTGTTCCCCATGGCCATCTGTGTGGCATCTTTGGTGAACTGCAAATTTCAATTCTCTGCTTATGTTTAATTGGGTTGCTTAACATACTGACAAGATAGGATCTGTGGTTTATGTGCACTCGAATCATTGATAAGAAAAGTGGATGGTATGATTTTCTTTCTGCTCACCAGCATATCAAATTCGGTCTCCCCCTTTATTAGGAATAAACATAGCTGACTTGTCTTTAAATATGCCCGCATTGTGACGAATGCTGGTTACAACCTCCACATATAAATTTTGAGGAGGAAACAGTTTAGTTCAGATATAGCCTCCAACCTTAACTAAAATGAGAGAGATTGGAAACAATTCAAATTTCATTCTAATTTTCCAATCACTCTCTTGAAGACTAAAATTAAAATATTAAGATGGGTAAATGGAACAATCTCATCTTTTCTGAAGATAAGTGAAAGATTAATGTGAGGTATAGACATGTAGCCCTGAAATTGAGACAGGGAGGATTTTTTGCAGAAGGTTAAAAAGGAAGAATTAAACATTATTTATCATTATCCAGATGCGAGGTGCTATTAATTAGAGATTGAGTGAGAAGGAAATATATTTCTTACAGATTAAGAAAATATCACTTAGTTTATATTTAAATTGATATTTTTTTCTAAATTGCATGCTTGCAAAACTTGGATTATCTGAGATCAAAGCCACATACAAAAAACCCCAGGGGGTTGGCTAGGCTTAAAGCTAGCCATTGGTCTGCCAATGACCTCAGGATGGAAATTTGATTATTAAAAAATATAGCTATTCGAACAACACATGTATTATCAGTCAAAAGTCTTCACTAAGCCAATTTTAATTCTCACGAAGACATTTTTATAAAATAGTTTTTTAATTTGTAGGGATGTAGTTTTTTAATTTGCAGTGCTTAGGAGCTATTTCCCTTCCTCTGCAATTCTTGGCCAATGGCCTATTAGCCTATGATTCAATGCAATGATGGTCCTGGAGCAATGGTGCAAGCGAAAAGGCATCTGTCGGCCTTGCCTATGCTAACCTAGGACAGACCACAGTTTGATACCCCGGTGTCCCATATAGTCCCACAAGCCAGGAGCGATTTCTGATCTCATAGCCAGGAGTAACTCCTGAGCATCACTGGGTGTGGCCCCAAAACAAGCAAACAAACAAAAAAAACCCACATACAGCAAAAACAATAACAACAGAACACAATCAAAAGGAACATAGTGATGACTGATCCCTCGAATGCTAGTGATTCACTGGTCCACACAATCTATGCTCAAGAACCTCCAAGGTTTCACCCTGCAATGCTTAAGGGACCATAGAATGAGGGAACCTAGCCAGAGATAGTTACATGCAAGGAATGTACTTTAACCACTGTGCTCTCTTTACGACTCCTCATAAATTTTAATGAATATTTTGCCTGTTTCGAACCATAGTCAGCAACAATCAGGGGTTGAACTCAGGAAAATCTCTAGGTGGTTCTCAGGACTGGAGATTGAACCTGGGTCGACTTATATGCAAAAATTGTCTTACTGCTATACTATATATAATGTAATGCTATATATGTATAATCATTCTGGAACCACCACTATGAAAATATTTTAAACAGATGAAAATTAAGTTATGTGGGAGAAGATAAAGGAAAACCATTGAAATCAGAGTTAAATTCTATACATGAGATATATGATATTTTACCCAAAAGCTACACAAATAAATATAATGAAAGGAACCTTCAGAGTTTGCTAAGTGCTATCTGGTAAACAATGCAAGGTTGTTCCTTTAAGCTATCATAAGAGGCATCAGTATTACTGTTTTTTATTTTTGTAAATGAGGAAATCAGGAGCATAATGTTTTAGCTATTGATTTCAGATTCCAAGAATCTAGGATGACAGTCTAATCTTTTCTCTCCATTATGAAGAACCGGTTGACTTAGAGTAATGAATTTTAAAGGGACTATTCTTCTACATGAACAGAAATGACAAAAACCTAGACTTGAAAGTTTAGGGTTTAAATATTAAAAACTGATTGTACACTCTCTTTTCCCAACAACATAAATACTAAAATTATCAGAAAGGAGAAAATAGTGGAAAGAAATTCAGCATTTAAACAGTCAAAGAAGTTATGTTCAACACAGATGTAACGTGGAAATAATGTCTGGGGTCAGAGTGTGTGTGTGTGTGTGTGTGTGTGTGTGTGTGTGAGAAAGAGAGAGAGAGAAAGAAAGAGAGAGAAAGAGAAAGAGAGAGAGAGGACAAATATGAAGATTAACTTGCCTTAAATATTCCCAACACCAATTTGAATCCCTGGCACCACCTATGCTAGGAGACATTCCTGAATATAGAGCTAGGAATAGCTCCTAAGCACTACTAGGCATGGTCCCACCTCTCCACTCAAAATTAAATAATTATAAATAGTAACGAAATTAGAAGCAGTTATGAAGACTGCAGAAAATGGGGTTTTGACATCAGTGAGAGAAAAAAATAAACCCATCAGGGAAACATTACATAAGGGAGATTTAGCAATAAAGAAAAATGTTTTGCATGGGCATCCAACCAAAACATATAGTCTATCCAATCAAAAATATATTTCCACATATGCCTTATTTTATGTTTGAAATTTGTATTGATGTAACATTAATTTCTGACTTTCTCTATTTTTCAGGAATACAGCATCATAACATCATTTGAATGAATTACAGTGCGATCAACCTTTTTTTCTCATAATTTGGATTTTTAAAAACTGCTTTTCAAAATTGTAGACTTTTGTGGAAGTGTGAGGAAGTTAGAGGGAAGGTAGGTGTCAAAACATAGTTTAAATTTCTTTGCAGAGATTTTTTTCTACAGCTATAGAGAGTCTGTGAGTAATTTGATTTTAAAAGCATTTTATGTTGCTCTTTCAAGTTGGTTGATTTCTTCTAAAAAATCATTGAGATGAAAGTGCTTAGACTGCAGGATATGACAAGGAAAGACACAGGATTATTCTAATTCTGGGCTGACATTTTAGGAAGATGAAACCCGCTCACTCTGCCAAAGCTGACCGTTACTGTTTAATGTGTCAAAGTCCAGATCTAGGGATAATAGTTGAGAGAACCACAGGCCTAAAGATAAACAAGGGATAAAAGTCCAGCAGGAATAAAGGCTCAACCAATACTGTCTTATTTCTCTTGTCTAGAAAATAGGAACTGTCTGTGTCAGTCACAGTACCTGATGCTTTTGGTACACCGGTTCACTGGACCATTACTAGAGGCTATGGGAGATAGAAAACAACTCTAGTAACCAGAAACTAGATACTGGTTAAGTGGATTTCCCCATGTCAAGGTTTGGTAATCAGCAGCACTGAGATCAGCAAGTAAAGTCATCCATGTCTGAGTTTTCTCTTTGGCATCATGATAATACTAGTGTCCTATTTCAAACCATTGTGAAGATTCCACGTGATGATGTGCAGCAGGCAAGCTTTCACATATCCCGATGAATTGTCTGCACTAGCAAACCATCATTTTCCATTTAATTGCTATCTTTTTTCTCCCTCTGTGTGTGATTCCTGCTAGGCCAAATGCCTCTCGACTTGCTCAAATAATTCAACATTATGGCACTTAGACATATTCATGGAATTAGCAACATAAATGGGTTCTTTTCTCTGACGAGAAAGCCATTTATTTTACGTTATTTTTAATATTTCCCTTTTTTTATTTAGACACATGGTTTTCAATACTGTTAAGACTAGAATTTCAGGCTGACACTATTCTGGTTTTCTCCCCATCCACTCTCCACTAATGTCTAAATATCCCCTACTATCACTACCACCTCCCCTTGACCAAACTCATTTAAAAAAATGACTCTAGTTTGAGTCACATCTTTTTTTTTTTTTTTTTTTTTTTTTGGTGGGGAGGGCATATTCAGCAGCACTCTGGCATTAACCCTGGCTCTGTGTTCAGAAATCACTCCTCACAGACTCTAGGGACCATAGGGGATGCCAGAGATGAATCCCTGGCAGACCACTTGCAAAGCAAACACCTCCCCACTGTGCTATTGCTAGGGTCCAGATTCACATCTTTAAAATCATGTTAATGCATCTTCTGATGTGTTCATGATTATTACATCTCACTACCATAGAAGTGCTAATTACCCTCACTTACATATGGAGAACTGAGGTGCTTCAGGAAGTGGGCATATGGTCCCAATATCTCTGGCCTGGCTCCATGACTAGCTGCTGAGATTCTCTTAATTCTGTCAGAAGCTTTCACTTCTTTTCACCTCCGCTGGCATATCTCAAGAGCCAGGAACTCACTCATGCAGCCACTACCATCCAGAGGACAGAATGATCAGATGTCACAGCCCAGCAGTGTGGATTCTTTTTACAGCTTTCCTGCCACTGAGTCAGTTCTAATGCACAGTCTTGAGTTTCAGAACCTGAGGTCCAAAAGGAGGAAATCAAGTCTTGTGGCTTCTACTGAAAGAATAAAATTTCTTTTCTTTTTTTTAATCTTTTCTTTTTTAATCTTTTTCAGGGATGGGGACTTTTGGGCATAGGGGATCATATGGGATACAGGAGATTGAACTTGGGTCTGTTGTGTGCAAGGCAAATGTCCTACCCACAGTAATACAAAATATTAAGGATGTTTAAATGTTGCTAGACAAGGAAACTGAACATTACCCATTGCAAATCAAAGCTTCTTTTATAAACTATATATATATATTTCTGGGCTAGTTTGTGAGTGAAACAATTGCTTTACCTGTGCTGTCGGGCCTTTCAATCTACTCAGGGTGCTCTGTCTACACAACCTAACATCTACTAGAATCCACATACTTTGAAAAGCATATAGAAATAAGCCTGGTTGATATGCTAGCTGTCTCGACCTTTTGTGATAAATTTGACTGATAAATATATTAGGATTTTACACATTGCATAATGAATCATTTAGCATGAAATAAAGGTAAATGACTTAAAGACAATGGCATGGTAAAGTTGCTAGTAATAATGAGTTGCTGTTAAAAGCTTTATTTGGTTCCATTAGGTAAAGTATCAGGGAATGGGTACTAGATAGTATTTTCTATTACAAAAATGCCACACATTGGAATCAAAGAACCAAAGAAATAGGACTGTAACATTTCATAACCCAAAGTGAAGATAGTAAAAAAAATTACATGATTCAGTTACATCATTATTATAATTAATATAAAATAAATCTGTCTAAAAGAACATACATAAGATGTAAGATGGTTCAAAGTCAACACTTTTAATAAAGTCTTGAGACAATCTATAAACAGCTAGAGAATATATATTTTAATTAAGAAATTATGTATAGGAATTAAAATGACATTTTTTCCTTGGAGTGGTCCAGTCTACAGGAAGACACTTTAAATCTAGATACTGTTAATTTTAATTGCTTGAACTTGGTACTCTAACACTTTCACCTTAATGTGCAT
>PVKC010050724.1:0-10531 GCA_004027635.1 Crocidura indochinensis
AGAGACCCACTGTAGTTGAGGCCCTCACGGGCACCTGGGGCACCCCCTGCTGCTATCCCTTCTTAGGGGTTGCGGTGCAATCCGGTGGCCCCTCAGCGTCCACACAGACCAGGCACTTGGCTTCTCGGTAGAAGGTGCCAACTTGGGTTTCTCTTCTGGCCTCTGGTTTCCTGTCCCTCCAGTCTCCCTTGCCCTTACTTCCCCCAGCTGCTTCCTCCAGGCATGGGGTCACCTGAGACTGGCCAGGTCCCCTGCTAGCCTAAGCCTCACTGGGCAGGCTCGTATCTGATCGTGAGTCACTTTGGCAGCACTTGGAATAAGCAGCAGAAAGCCTTGGCCTACCTGGGACAGACCTGTGTTCAATCTCCAGCAGGCCATAGGGTCCTGTGAGCCTGCCAGGAGTGATTTCTGAGCGCGGAGCCAGGAGTAACCCGAGAGCCGCCGGGTATGGGCCAAAACCCGAAACCAAAACAAAAAATGTTCTCTGGGTTGTTAGCTTATGTTTTGGACCACACCCCAAAAATACTGGTATTCGAGACAGAGAAGGAACCAGAGTTGGTCATATGAAGGCAGGAACTTGCCTTGTGGTTAATTTGTTTCGATCTACACCCCTGGGCTCTAGCCTGTGGACTCCAGCCTGGCAGATTTCTCCCTCCAGATCTCCGAAGATGTGCCTCTAAGCCATCTCAAATCGAGTCAACTGGAGACAATAATCCAGAGAGAGGACTTTGGTGGACCCCTCCCCAGATCAGGATGGGTATGCATGTGGGTGGTTCAATAAATATATTTTTATATACATGTATCACAGAAATTTTACATTCCGTCTTCAAATTGCAGAAATAGATTTTTTTTACAAGCCAAAAATAACTGCCATAACTTTGGCTCCATGCAAAAAGAGGGAAGAGGGCGGGCCCAGGGCGATGCTGGTTCGAGGCCGAGTCTGTGAGAAGTGGAGAGAGAGAAGTGGAGCAGCACGAGGAGGAAGGAAGCGTCGCTAACAGCCTGCGGGAGGCAGCAGGAAGGCCGTGTGGACAGACAAAATTTCCCGGAGAGGCCATCAGGCGTTGTGCCCTGAACATGGGGCACCGCCAAGCCCCGTCCCACTCCTCTGCATACCATGTGCCTAGCTGCCCTGGGCAGGGCTCGTGTTCCCTGAGGCTGCCTGGCCCAGCCCACAAGCCATCCTGCCCAGAAGGTTGGTTCATGGCTGGTTTTAAGGGGATGTTTGCATATGATGAGCACACTCCTTCCAGCTCTCCCCTGACCCCATGTCTCCCTCCTGAAAAAGGTTGAGATACCACGAGGTTTGCCTTCCCATCTAGTTGGTCTGCGCCCAGACGAGTGGCTGGCTCCACACACAACCTGGCTCTGCAGGCAGAAAACTGATGAGTCACTCTGGGAGCACAAAAATGCAGCATGTGTCACAGGCGGCTCATTTAATGTTGCCACCAGCCCTTGGTGCCCACAGCGGCGTGTTTCCAGGCTTGGTATCGATCGCTTTAGTGGGCTCACCGCCAGGGCTAGTGCCGACCCTTCGCCGAGAGTGGGACAGCGGGGCTGGGTGTTTGAGGTGGACTTAGCTGCTCTGTCTCTAATGACCCATGTCTGCTTGACTGCAGGTTCCTACCCTTCCTCGAGGCCTCTGGGCTGCCTCCGTGGCCCAAGCTTTTGTGTGTGCACCTGGGGCCACTCTGGCCAGGCCCGCTGTCATCCTTGGCCCCAGAGGACATGGACAGAGGCCGTCACTAAAGGCTTTGGGCTCTTCCTTCTTGAAACCTGCTCCCTCACCAGGACCCCCGAGGCTCCTGACCGTGCATGGGCGGACGGTGGCGGACTGGCACAGAACAGCTGCAGTGAGGTAGAAATAGGTGGTGGGCGGGGCAGGAGCGAAGATGTGGAGATGAATTCTGCAGCACCAGTTTCAGGTTGGGGCCACCAGGGGGGTGGTCCACACTTGTCCCCAGGTTTCTAAGTGGCATGGACAGGTTAGGGCTAGTCCAGGTCCTAGCAGGGGCTTGGAAAACAGTTGCATGTGTCAGTTCTCGTCCCCACATTACAGAGACTGTCCTGCTTCCTACCGTCTCCCTGTGGAGCAGACTGAGCTCCTGGTGGGGACAAGCCTGATGGGGAGCCGGTACCCACTGACTCAGCCATATCCACGACAGGGTGCAGGAGCTTCTGAGGAAATGGCACAGCCGTGTGGCCTGTCACTTGTTCCGGGGTAGAGGGAGCCCCGAGGCTGCCCCCGTCTACATTCCCAGGCACGGCTGGCTTATCCTGCCTCTTGTCCTTTGCTAGTGCGCAGACGTGACTTTGTAGCGGGGGAGCTGGCACATGTGAGTGGCCTGTCAGCACCAGCCCCAGGTAGACAGGTGTTTGGGAGGGCTAAACCCACCCTAGCCTGTCGCTGCTGGACCAGAAACTGCTGCCACTGGAGCCAGGAGTGGTCTGCAGGACACATCAGCCCCACACCGAACCAACTGGCCTGGGTTTTCCCAACTCCAGCTCCAATGCTGACGTCTGGCCCTGGGGCTGCTTGGATCATGGCAGAACGGCCAGCAGGATAAGTTTCCTCTGGGGTCTGTTCCCCTCACGTGCCCTGAGCCCATGTCTTGGCTTACAGCTCAGGGGCTCCTGGGGGGCCCTGGGTCCACGAGCTGCCAGCACCTGCTGTGCACTGCCTTGCTCTGGGGTCTGAGCTGGAGGCCCCCTGCTCAGAGAACCCACCAGGCAGGGTGTGTGAGTCTCTGTGTTCAGAGCTCTTGTCAGCTGCTATAGTAGCTTCATTCTTGTGCCCCTACTTCATACCCAGTGGAGTGGGGTGCCCTGCCACCAGGTGTGTGTCCCTTGCAGCTTCACGATGAGAATCCATTAGCCCTGGCCGAGGCTTCCAGCAGTTTTCCTGTGGATGGTGGTTGAGAAGGCCAGAAAGAGGGCCTCAGCCTCAGGCTGTCTTATTTCCAGAACCATTGCTGCCCCTTAATCTGGCCAGACTGACTTTGTCCCAGCAGCTGGGTGCTGGCTGCAGGGGTCGCTGGAGGTGTCTTTCACTGGGGTACATTGCTGAAGGGGGTCTCACAGGAGACTCTCAGGCCAGCTCCCCTCCCGACTGGAGCTGGGTGGCTGACTCCTGCACCTTCAGGCTTGCTCTGATCCTGTCTGGAAGCAGCTCCAGGAGCAAAAGATTCCTGTGTGACTGGCGGCGTGGCTCCAAGGTGGCTTTATGGGGAGCAGGCAGGGCAACAGAGTGTGGGGAGTTGGCACTGCCTGACCCAGCCAGCAGGTGCCCGAGTTGGCTTCTATATGCCTCGTGAGGACAAGTAGGTGCAGATGGGTCCTCCTGGCCGCTCCCCCATCTCTGATCACCTTCACCTGTGAGCCAGCAATGAGGTGCGTGTGGACAGATGTGGGCAGCTGGAGCAGAGTCCGGGTTGGGACCCCGAAACAGTCTGGCGCTGAGCGAGTGAAAAGCTGAGACTGCACACTGCAGCCTGGCCCGTGGGAGTTCAGCTGAGCCGGGAATTGGGCGTGTGGATGCAGGGCCTAGGCAGAGACGTGATGGGGCCAGTTGGGCCTCTCTGCCTGTCCCCCACACTGGGCCTCCGTGTCTCTGGTGTCTGGTGATCCTGGGAACGCATCACGGTGACTGGAACTGCGTCCTGCCTGAGTGTCTGGTTCCAGGCCAGAGCTCGTCTGCGTGCTGTCCAGGTCCCCAGTTGGAAGTCACAGCTGCGTTGCTGGAGGTGGCACCCCTGCATCCTGTCCTCCCCATACCCAGGATGGCAAGTGGGCAGGAGCTGTGGGTGGGGGGGTGTCGCAGGAAAGTATGTGCTGACCCTGTTCTGAGCTCACGTCTGGCCCCGTCCAGATCTCTGAGCTCAGATCTCTCCAGTCCACGTTGCAATGGGATTTTTCCAGAATATGTGGTGGGTCTCAGAGAGGCAGAACGGGGTTGCCCTGAATTCTAGACTGTGGGTGGGGGTGATGGGCTGGGACAGCCTGGGGCGTGATCAGATAGACAGAGAGAGTCTAATCAGCTCTAACTGGTGGGGCAGGACACACTTTCCTGTCCTCGGCTGGGCTGCTGGGGGCTCAGGACCTGCTGGGACTTCAGCTGTCCTTTGGACCCTGGGCTCTGAACTGTGGTGTGTCCCCTGTGTGCATGCCATGTGGCCCTTCCAGGCTCGGGGTGTGGGGCCAGTGGCAGGAAGAGAGAGTGCTTTCTCCACGCCGAGCTTTGGGGTCCAGTTTTCTGGAGGGGTTCAGGAGAGGGAGGAGCTCTAGTTGGTGGGAATAGCTGCTTCCTGCTGGTCTGGGGAGCCATAGGTGGGGCTGGGCACGGCGCTACTGGGGTCACTCGTGCCCGTGTGCGCATCTGTCCCTGATGTCTGTCACTCACTGTCCCGTGCTGGCTCAGCTGTGATAGAGGCGGGTCGCAGACGGTAGTGGCTGTGGCTCCCAGAATGGCATCGTGAAACAAAAGCGCCCCCGAAAAACGGGGCTGGCTGTATGTGCCTCTTGCTGCTGGAGAAGATGACGGGGCGTGGGGTGGGACATGGAACGTGGCGTTCCGTGCTACTTGCTCCTGAGGGGGCGGCTTTGCCTCCAGATAGCTCGAACAGTGGACGCCTCACCCACTCACCCAGACTGCCTGAACCTGTGCACCAGTGCTGTGACCAGGAGCTTCAGGTCCATCTTCCAGCTCCCCTGATCTGCTCTTCCCAGGCAAAGCAAGTCTCCTCCCCCAGGCCCACACTGACCCAGCCACGCTCCGCCGTGCCCATGACGTGGCCTTCCAGACCCGTGGGCCGGGGAGAAGCGTTCAGAACCTGCCACTACCCCCCTGCAGCCTTTCCATATGCCTCGTGGACTTTACGGTCTCACCAGCATGCACCGTTATCTGCCTGTCTCTGCTTGTCTGTCTGCCTGTCTGACTGCCTGTCCATCCGTCTCCGGGCCTCATCCCGCTCTGTCCTCCCCTCCGTGCGTGCTTCTCTCAAAACCACCAGCGCGTCTCACCCTCGCCACTTCCCCAAACGCTCCCACCTGGCAATTCTAAGAAATTCTCCAAAAAATAGACATTTGAAAAAGTGCATCAGTGTATCCTCTGCTTCTCTGCATATTGTTTGAGATTATTACTTTTCCTAATGGTAAAAAAAAGATTGCATATCGGCAATTATTTGGGAGAACCCGGCGGTTGTTCTGGGGGTGTGTGGGACAGGGTAGGAGGCAAGCTGAGAAGCGGGCGCGCTCGGAGGCAGGGCCTGGAGACCTGAGGACTGACTTACTTGGCCGAGGACCCCGATGTTCGGTCGCCGCGCCCCAGAGGCCGCCCTGCCCTCGCTGCCCTCAGCCTGCGCCGGCTGCGGTGACGAGGCGGCAGTGCTGAGGGCGGTGAGGCGAGGCGGGCCGCAGCCCAGCAAGCGTCTTTGTGACTCTGTCCCCGAGTGGGGCGGCAGGGGTGCGTGAGCGCGAAGCAGGAGCAGATGGGAAGTGACAGGCCGCCGCCCCTGCCCCGACCGCAGCCCCGCCGCTGTCACTGGTTGTGCACGTCCTCCCGGCGCACGATCTTGTAGATGATCCAGTAGAACATGTTGAAGATGAGGAAGGCCATGGGGAAGCCGATGCGAGACACCTTGTCGATCTTCTTGGCCCTCTGGATGAAGAGCTTGCGCATCTCCTCGGGGCCCTTGGACGGCGGCGGGGGGTTGGCGGAGCTGCTGTTGGCACCCTTCACCGAGATGCCATCCTTGGCCTGCAGGCAGGCCGGGCCCATCCCGTAGGCAGAGAAGTTGAAGCGACCCTCGCCCGCCTCCTCCTCCTGGAACACAGACAGCCAGGCGCTCTGTTGGAGCTGGGGCGGACGGCGGGGACGGGCACCCCATCCCCGGCTTTGTCTCCTGCCCTCTCTACCCCAGCTCTTCTTCCTGTGCCAAGGGGCCAGCCTGGGCAGGCTCGTCCCCAGCAGGGCCCCCTCTCTCTCTAGTCGTGGTGTTTGGGATGGGGTCCCACATCCCTCTCAGGGGTCTGGAGACTTTGGGCCAGTCTCCTCAGCCTCCAGTCCTCCTGGGGGGTTTGAGAGGGACAGGGCACTGCGCAGTGGGGGTGTGTATATGTATACATCAGTGTGTATAGGAATGCGTGGGGATGAATGCTGAGCAGGATCCGCGGGTACACTTCTCGCCAGCAGGGGGCAAGGCACTGCCAGGCCAGTCTTGGACCAGAGATGCCTCCTTGTTGGTAGACTGATGCTTGGCGCCTGAGTGGTGGACCAGGGCCCAGGCAGGCAGTTGGGGAGCTGGTCCCTGGGACCCCAGACCCATCCTTTTGTCCTCTTTATTGCTTTTTTGGGGGCCACACTCAGCGGCGCTCAGGGGTACTCCTGCGTTTTGCTCTCAGAAATCACCCCTGGCTGGCTTGGGGACCCTATGGGATGCCGAGGTTCGAACCCAGGTCCACGTGTGAGGCAAACACCCTACGGCTATGCTATCTCTCCGGCCTGCCAAATCCATCCTTAATCTCTGGTTTGTTCTGGATTTGGGTTTTCACCTGGCAGTGCTCAAGGGAGACCAGGTGGTGTTAGGGATTGAACCCAGATCCAGTGGAGCTGCCAGTGCCAGCCTTTCTGGCTCACAGCACTACTTCCAGAGGGAAGGGGGCTCACCTGCCACACCGAGGCACAACCTGTGGCCTGCCCAGGACTACAAGAGATCCTGTGCTCAGGCGTGACGATGGGAGGGGAACTGTGTCTGCCTCACCTGGTCCTCTCCACTCATGAACCCCCACCTTGGAGGCCCCTAGATCTCTCCCTCATACCCCCTGAGTCCTCCCACCTCTCCAGGCCCCACCTTGTGGTGCCTCCTCTTCCTGCGGAAGCGCAACAGCTCCTTGTGCTGGCGGGACACGAAGTTGACAGCCGCGTACTCGAGCAGCGCGGAGAAGACAAAGAGCAGGCACACGGCCATCCAGATGTCAATGGCCTTCACGTAGGACACCTGCGGGCCGGCCACATGCTGTGGGCTGGGGGTCTGGACTCCCGCCGTCCCGTGCCCCGCACCCTCTCTCGCACTTCCACCCCTTCCCCTAGCCCCTTGGGCCTGACCTTGGGCAGGGACGCTCGGGAACCGGAGCTCTGCGTGGTCATGGTGAGCACCGTGGTGATGCCCAGACCCACGCGGGCAGGGGCCGCGTCCATGTTGATCCAGAAGGAGATCCAGGACAGGATGACGATGAGCAGGCTGGGGATGTACATCTGGATCAGGTAGTAGCCCATCTGCCGCTCCAGGTGGAAGCGAGCTTCGATGCACGTGAACTTTCCTGTGGGGACAGCGTCTCACTGTGCCAGGCAGGGGTGCAGGGCAGCGGTATTTGGGGAATATGTACAAGGGATGGGGGAATGGAAGCACTCAGGACCCAGCCTCCCTCTCAGGCCTTTCAGGGGTTACTCCTGACTCTGCGCTCAGAAATCACTCCCGGAGGCTTGGGGAGACCTATGGGATGCTGGGGATTGAACCAGGGTCCATCTTGGGTCTGCAGTGTGCAAGGCAAACACCCTACCGCTGTGCTGTAGCTCCGGCCCTGTTTTGTTTGTTTCTACGCTGCCTGGCAGGGACTGTCCTGTGCTTGTTGCTGCCCGAGCTATGGTCCCACTTGCCCCTACTCTATTTTCTGCCCCTACTGGGTTATGTACTGCTGAGCGCAGGGTATTGTAGTTTAGGGCGCAACATTCAGGAATGGGACACAGTCAGGGCAGGGCCCATGGGTATTATAGTTGGCACCTTACCTCCAGCGCCACCGCCCGGCCCCGGGTATTATAGTTGGAACAAAAGATTTGGAGCACAAGGCTCAGGGGGACCCAGTGGGGTTGTATTTGGGCTGCAGGACCCAGAAGTTTGCCTTTGGGGTGAGGGATCCATCGGTGTAGTTGGGATGTGAGGTTTGGGGTGCGGACGCCGTGGTGCTGCGGCTGGGGCTCGTGGTCGGGAACACACCGGTGTTGTAGTGCTTGGTGCAGTAGCGCAGATCCTTCTCCTCCTTGAGGATGAACTGGGGCAGCGTCAGCCCGTCGGCCACCTGCACGGCGCCCTGCTCCTGCCACTCGAAGATCAGGTCGTTCATGGTGTAGCCAACTGGGAAGCAGGCAGAGATGGAGGTGTCATGCCGGAGCCCGTCCGGCTCCCCACGGCCCTGCAGGCTCCCTGCAATCCTGACCCTGGGCTGCTGGTCTGAGCCGCCGGATGGCCAGTCCCTGGGGCTCCCCAGTCCCCCCACCCCCCACCAGGACAGCTTGGTTGGGTTTGCCCCGGGAGTCTGAAGCTCTCCTCTCCCACATCCATCCAGAGCACATGCTCAGGCGGGCTGGAGCTATGTAACACAGCAGTAGGGTGTTTGCCTTGAATGCGGCCAACCTGGGAAGGACCTGAGTTTTGATTCCCAGCATCCCATATGCTTGTCTGCAAATATAAGCAAGACACAAAAGCAACTCTGCACACCTCCAATAAGGATTCGTCACTCGGGAGTTGGGCTCCACTGTGTCCATGCCACCCAACCTGGACCCCCTCTGATCTGGTGGGGAGCCTCACATGAGACCTCCCCAAATTCCTCAGCTTTCCAACCTGATCCTTCTATCGCCCAGGAGCGATTTCTGAGCGCAGAGCCAGGAATAACACATGAGCACTGCCAAATGTGACCCCAAAACAACAACAGCAACAACAACAACAACAACAAAACAAAAACAAATAAAAGAGAACATGCTTCCTGCACCCTGAGTGGCCCAGAGCTGGGGAAGGACAGGCAAGCCTCTGTTCTGCTTAGCGGAGCATGTGGGACCCCGAACTCACAGCTCTCCAGCTGCATGATGCACGTCTGCACGTCCATGGGGAAGTTCTTCAGATCCATGGGGCAGGCGAGGGTCAGCGTGATTCTGCAAATGAGAGGGAGTGATCGGGGTGCCGCCGTGTCCCATCCGGCCTTGCCCCAGCACCCCCAACCCTTGGTATCCTCTGCTACTGATGCGTGTCCAGCCCTGCCTCCAGGGGGCCGCACCGGATGCTGTAGAGCACGTTGCCGTTGCGGGAGATTCGCAGCAGTTTGTTGTCCGTCGTGATCTCGTGGAAATGCGCCCCCTTCTCGTTGGCAAAGAACAGGTCGGGCTTCCAGATGGAGTCCAGCATGGACGGGTCCAGGTCCAGGGAGTCGTCGGGATACTCATTATAGGCCAGCCGGGGGTCGTTCCACTGCTGCCGCAGGAAGATGTTCACCCTATAATCCTGGGGTGGACACAGTGAGCATCAGGGGACGGCAGCACAGGCCCCCAACACTACGGGATCCCCTTGGCCTGCCCCTGGCAGGGAAGGAAGATTGTGATGCAGCTATGGGACAGGCTGCTCCGTGGGGTGGGAGCGGTGGACCCTGGGCAGGGTCTGCCCAGCCCTGCAGACCCCCATTCTGTCTCTTGAGGGGGAAACTGAGGCAGACGGGGTGCCAGGAGCCTTCTGATTTAGCAACACCACAGTGCCCAGGATGGGGCGGAGGTAGGTGGGCCACAGTGTCTGCCATCCTGGGAGACACTGGTCAAGGCCATAGAAGGATCAGGTTGGAAAGCTGAGGGATTTGGGGAGGCCTCATGTGAGGCTCCCCACCAGATCAGAGGGGGTCCAGGTTGGGTGGCATGGACACAGTGGGACTCACACTCCCGAGTGACGAATCCTTACTGGAGGTGTGCAGAGTTGCTTTTGCGTCTTGCTTATATTTGCAGACGAGCATCGACCAACCTCCTCAAGTCATAAGCTGTTATGCAACTGGTTTACTCCTGGGCTGCTTCAGCTTTTTCTGTGATATTCCTTTTTCCTTCCCTCTCTTCCCCCTTCCTCCTCCCTCACTCCTCTTGCCCTTCACTTGGCAGTGATCAGGGGTTACCTACCTCTGCCTGTACACTCTACACGCTCATCTCCATTACTCCTGGGTAGGCTTGGGAGACCACAGTAGACCCCAGCATCGAGTCTCTGTCTACATTTGCCTACATTGCCTCACTGGACTGAGACTCACTTATGCCGTATGCCAAACACTTCTTTTAAATCTATGTTGGACATGCTGGGGTCCACGTTCAGCCCAGGGACACTTGGTACTCTTCCCTGTGCTCAACTTCCACCTGGGAGCTGGTTCCTAGTGTAGGGGCCACTCCAGTACTGTTGGCTGTTTCCCCTGATTCTGGAGATGACTGGAAAGTCGGAGGGGTGGATAGATGAACAACTGTGGACGGACTCAGTACCGTGAGGACACACACATGTCATGGGGACATACGTACATCTCATGGGAACACACACATGTATTGTGGGGACTCACACATGCTTGGCTCAGGGCCCTGGATCCCCATGGCCCCTGTGGTCACTGAGGTCAGAGTCCTGGGGTGAGTGACCCCTTTCCATATTGGGAACAACTGACTTTCCCGAAGCCTGTGCTCAGAAACGCCCATACAGGGAGCAGATGGGGAACCAGAGACCCATCTTCAGGGATACACATATCCGGGGCA
>PVKC010050725.1:0-10532 GCA_004027635.1 Crocidura indochinensis
CTGAATTATAGTCTGATCAGTATTTTAATTATTTTCAAAAGCACCTTAACTTACTTATCTCATGTAATTTTCTGAAATATATACTTGTTCCTGGATTAAAATGTATTCCTTCATTTATAAATTTAAACTCTATGTAAGATAGACATTAGTGATTATCTCCATTAGATTAGGATTATATTTAAATATTTATTTGTGTATACTTTTTTGATAAAATATGGAGAGGTTATATATTTAGAGAAACTAGTTATTTATAAAGTCTAGAAGTAAAATTTTATTAAAATGGTTGCTAGTCATTGTCCACTTTGTTCTAATTTTTTTGCAAGAGATACATTGAATTTCAGCATTAAAGAATGGTTTTTGGGGAGCCGGGCAGTGGTGCTGAAGGTAAGGTGCCTGCTGCCTTGCCTGCGCTAGCCTAGGACGGACCACGGTTTGATCTCCCGGTTCCCATATGGTCCCCCAAGCCAGCAGCGACTTCTGAGCGCATAGCCAGGTGTAACCCCTGAGCGTCACTGGGTGTGGCCCAAAAACCAAACAAAAAAAAATGGCTTTTTTGCTCTTACTGTAATTCTGCTTGTGATAAACAAACATGTACACATAACTTATGGCTTGATAAATACATAACATTTACATAAGATTTAAAATTTTTATTCTTTTTATTTATTTACAGGTATCTTTGGAAGAGAGCTGGGAAAGACTCAACATTTTACATAAAGAAATAATATCTAACTAGTCATTTAGAAAACTTGTTTTTAATTCAATGACAAAAATAATTTGAAAGAATTGAAAGTCATATTTCCAGAAGTCAAAATTTCAGTTAAAGTAGCTGTGTTATGGAACACGAAGGAATTGTAAAGTAAGCTGTTTTATTAGGATCATTTAAAGCATATGCTGACCAGATTAGCAATCATGTATTTATAAGAGTGACAAAGTGTAGCTTTCATTTGATTTACTTTGAGTTTTAGTTACCCTCAGGGCTTACTCATGGGCTACTAGTGCAATTCTCAAGGGTAGTTCCCTTGGGATGTGGTTCTTGGGATGGAAACCTGGTTTCTTATATGTTTTCCAGCCTGCTGACTAGCCTAGAAAAAATAGCTTTTTGAAAATACCCAAATTTCTTTATATTGTTACATACCATAGATACTATGTATTCAGGATGATGCTAATCATTGACTCAAACAATTTAAATGATTTAAGTAACTTGTTCTTATTTTTTAATTGCCTTGTTCTAATTAAATAATATTTTTCTGTTTTTTAAAAATAGAGCTCATGTAGTTTTTTTTTATTAACGAAGTTTGAAACGTGTCATTAGGATAATGAATCCTCAAAGTGATGGCATAGCAGTAAAGTATAATCTATCTGAGGATAGCTGTTCATAAATAAATTCCCAATTTCTCTGACAAAATATTTTCTGAGAAATATAAAATTATAGTTATGAACCTGGCCAAAAATGTATAAAGAGTCAGCAAATAGAATCTCATTTGCATAAAAAAGCTAAAATCCCAATACATCTCAAAAGAAATGGGCTCTCATATATGAATTATGGACAAGAGGGCTCATGTATAATTCAAACTTTACAAGAGCTTCTGCCAAAAGTGCTATGATTTCTCTTAAAGGACATGGAATCATTCATGGCATTAAAATTTTTCCTTGAATTTTTTTTTTTACTGAAGAGGAAAAGAAATCTAATTTTGAAGTAAGAGATTTGGAGGCATTTAAAAATCTTAATCTTAAATCTTAAAATTAAATGAAAAATCTTAATTTAAATTTTAAAAGGGTAAATCTTGTATCACTTTAAAATGCAGTCTCACATCCATCTAATTTGGATGACATTATTCCCAGGCAACCATATAACCTCAGAGAACAGTTTTCTTCCCAATACAATAATGAAAAACAAAATCCATTTGTTCACTTGCTCCTGTAAGCAACACCTTGCATTGTTGATGGATCTTATTTTGGGAGTTGTGGGGTGGGAGGGGGAATCAATGCTTAAGGCAACATCAAAGAGACATGGACGTAAAGAATCTATATTTTAGTACCAGTCGCAGCAGCAAAAGTGTGTCTATGATGGTATTGACCGTTGATCAGGTTACAGCCCCTCCATCCAAACCTTCTGAGTACCTCTAAGCACAACCCACTTGGCTGAGGTTTTCTTTCAGCTGTAGCTATTGAGCATATTTCACTTTTATCTCACAAAGGAAGTGTGATGGCTGAGAAGGAGACAGATAAAAACAAGCAATAAGAAGGGTTTCTAAGTAGTTCATTAAAGGACACTGTTCCAAAACATCAGCGCATATTGAATTGTGTTTCTAAAGGGAACTAAGCTATGCAAAAGCTAAGATAGACAAAGAGTATGTGCTGGGGCATCATTAGGCTCACTCAGGCTGAACAATTGGCTTCTGCCAGATCTTCAGACAAGCACAATATCAAAGGGAAAAATGGAGAGGAGTTCAAGACAGTATCAGAAGTATTTCAAATGACTGCTGCCCAATTTAGATAGAACTTGCGTTGATGGGCAATGTTACTTATTCTGCACTTTAAACAATATTGTATCATTAATAATGCCATTTTAAAGCAAGGCTAAAGTTCATATTCTACTATATTGTTTTACTATAACATAAATTTATAGTAGACTATAATAGTTTTAAGCAGATCATCTCAAACAACAATTCAAATTAAGAAGATATACCTCTAACAATTCACTACCGATTCTTATTAAGTCACCTGTTCTATGCCGTGGATAATACTACATACTGGATAAAGTAAAATGCATTAATTTAATAACCTTGAATGAATGCTCAGTTAAATCCAGAAGTCACATAATTTGAGACACTGGAAATAAGTGGCAAGCAAAGATGATGCTTTAAGTAATTAAATATTATAATTTAGAACTAGTGCTGCTAATATCAACATTCAAAGTGCCACTGGGTTTTATTGACTTTTAAAATGTTTGGAGCCAACACCCAATGGTACCCCAGGAGCTACTCCCAGCAAACTGATCATAGGTCAGTCCTGTTGGTATATGGGAACATGCAGGACCAGGTTAAAAATTATTTAAGATTGGACTGAAGATACGATACAGTACCTACAAAATACTTTCTATGCTATTGGGTTATGGTTCTGTCACAGAAAATGCTAAA
The DNA here is from genome assembly GCA_004027635.1 of Crocidura indochinensis. Classification (NCBI taxonomy): domain Eukaryota; kingdom Metazoa; phylum Chordata; class Mammalia; order Eulipotyphla; family Soricidae; genus Crocidura; species Crocidura indochinensis. The sequence continues at coordinate 3,141 of PVKC010050725.1, forward strand.
CCCCAAATAATGCTAGGAATAATTTCTTCACACAAAACCAGGGATTAGTTATAGTCACCAATAGATGTGACCCCATGACCACTTTAAAAAATAAAATAAAATAAATAATTTAGGTATCAGGCAGTGATAATATAAAAATGTCAAACACTTTTTATAACTTTTCTGAAAGTCTACAAGTTTTTACTCTGCTGTCCTGGCACTAGGTTTTATTGATGTCCATATTTCAGATATTTCTCACCATACTGGTCAAGTAATCTTTTCCTTTCAAATAAATATTTTTTAGTAACTCACTTTCTTTTTTTATTTTATAATAATATCTTCATTTAAGCACCAGGGTTACAAACATGTTTATAGTTGGGAATCAATCATAAAAAGTAGAATTTTTTTGAGAGAAAAAAATTAAACCTTTTTTTTAGACAAACTACTAAGTAAATATATCACAATCTGAACAGCAAACAGACAGGCTCACTATCAATGTTAGCAAAAAAGGACAAGACCCTTATCAAAATGATAAGGTGCTGGGACAATGCAGGATGTAAACACCAGGTAAAAATACTATTTGGTGAAGGGGCTGCTCTCCTCTGAGTGGGAAAACAGTCAGTAAGGCATTTGCCTTGCATGCAATAACCTAGGACAGACCCCGGTTTGATCCCCCTACTTCCCATATGGACACCAAGTCAGGGGTGATTTCTGAGCACATAGCCAGGAGTAAGCCCTGAGCATCACCGGATGTGACCCTAAAACCAAAACCAAAACCAAACCAAACAAAAACCCATAAAATGTCACAATCCCTTGGTAGTTGCCCTTTCTCTCTTGACCTTGCTGTTGCCAAGGAATTACTTCATTAGGGCTATTATTCCAGGGGGCTAGTACACAATATACAATACTTAGTTTAGGTTTTCACTGTATTCTTTCTATGAAAGTCAGAATTTATTTTGGATCCAGTCATTTCAAAGTCTTTAAGCAGCAAACAGTTGTTCCATCACTGTTCATTCTTGTATACTAGTGTACACACAAACTCCCCTTTGTCTTTCAGGGAGTGTCTCCAATACTGTTGTGTTACACAGCTGCAGAAAGCCTCAGGGCACTCAAGAGCTGGTAGCCAGCAAGAGATGCTTTGCTTCTAATACCAACTGTGATATCACCTGTGGTGTTTCTGCAAGGCTCCAGACTGAAAGATGCATTGCTTGGAAATTTTCAAGTAATGCACATTAATACCATAGGAATAGCCACAAGAACTGCAAAGTTCTTAACCAAACTGTCCTCTTTCCCAACTCCATATTGTAAATCAATGTGCCCTTGTATATAAAATAAAACCAAGCAAATTAAAGACCCAGAAACCTTTTAAACCACCACCCACCTATAGTAAAGTCCTCACGGATTTTGCTTTCCAAGTTCGCCATATTTTGCTGTGCCTATGCAACCAACAACTACCACACACACACACACACACACACACACACACACACACACACACACACCACCCCTTTTTATTTTACTTTTTATCTCTTATCTTTAAAAAAGAGCTTACTAAATCCTCTGCCATTGTGTTAATGACTATATTGGAGATACAAGAACTTTCACAAATATACTTGCTACTGAACTTTTTCTTTTTTCTACTCTTCTATTTTATTTTTAGTTTTCCTTTCTATTTTCTTTCTATTTTTTCACTAACTTTGCTTTCACTTATTTTAAAACAATGATATGCTCATTCTTATGATCAGGTATGTCAACTATGTAATGCATTTTATTTAAATAAAAATAATAAAAAACAATGCAATGATATGATAAACAAGAGGTTGGAACAAGAAATAAAATGCCAAAATAAAATTAAAAATTAAAAAAAATAGAATGCCTTCTTGAAGAAAAGCCTGGGGTTGTGGAGAAGGGAGATGGGAGACTTTGGTGGTGGGAAAATTGCACTGGTAAAGGGGGGTGTACTTTTATATTACATAATATTTTTTAAATTTTCTCTTACCTAGGATTTGAAGAGATAGTACAGGAGTAAATATCTTATAGGTAGCTAATTCTACTTTAAACCTGGCACTACAGAATCTGACCAGCACTGTAACCTAGGTCACTGGCACTGATCTAGTTGACTGAAAACCTCTGATAGTAATAGAGACTTAGAAATGATCAGGGCATGATTAGGGTTATGGTTCTGAAAATGAAATTGTTTGGTAAGGAAAGTAACAAGAGTGCCCTAGATAACGCTGATAATCAGGATGATCTAAGCTCAGATGATCCAGAAACAAGAAGATAATCATTAAAGCATCCTTCCCCTGTTTTAATGAGCAAACATCCTTACAACATCACAAATGTCCAACTCCTCATTCACCCATCTTTGTTATAGGAGTACAAAAGGGGAAAGCCTTTCTCTTAAATCCTTCTTAAAAAGAACTCCCATAATCTTGGAGATTCTCTGCCTTCCTTCACTTCCTTTCCCTTTCCCTAAAGAAAGTTCTTTCTGAATTCAGCCATTTGCTTTAGATCCTTTGCATAAATCTTGAGTTCTTGGGGACAAAAACCAAATACCAGAGCCTACTTTAACAGGAGTGGGACATGAGTCTTCTGAGAACTGCCCAAACTCCATAAATATATTTGGAACACTCAATGAATGTTTGTCAAAGAGGAAAAACACATGAAATGAGCTGAAGAAAGAACTTGGGTTCTAATCTTGGGTTTGATCCAGTTTAACTCTTTTAGGAATCATCTTTACCTTCTTGTTGTCTACCCCAAAAGACTCAAAACTTCGTTATTCAAACAGAAAAAAATATGCCAAATATTATTTATATTCAGATTTTTATCATATAGTTTTTCTTTAGAAAAAGAAAAAATATAGTTGTAAGAGAATCTGTTTTATTTAAGAAAAATTATAAACTAATATTTTCACTGACTTTCTTTTTCCTATAAAGTTTAAGAAAGGGCCCAGAGAGATAGCACAGCGGCGTTTGCCTTGCAAGCAGCCGATCCAGTATCAAAGGTGGTTGGTTTGAATCCTGGTGTCCCCTATGGTCGTCTGTGCCTGCCAGGAACTATTTCTGAGCAGGCAGCCAGGAGTATCCCCTGAGAACCGCCGGGTGTGGCCCAAAAACAAAAAAAAGAAAAAAGAAAAATTAGGATTGCTAATGCAATAAAATTATTTTATCTTTAGGGTCAAGACAAAATGTTAAAATTATTAGAATCAAATGTACTCAGGAGCTGACAATGGGTTCATTTAAATTTCTTTGGAAGGTTCCAAATTATTTTTCAATCTCAAAGCTAATTAGTATAGAAATGCAAAATAAAATGTCATTACTATTAATGTGGCATGGAGGGGAAAGAGAAATGCCAGATAATGGAGTTAAATATTCCTTTTTTTTGTTTGTTCTTGTTTTTTTGGGCTACATCCAGTGACACTCAGGGGTTACTCCTGAATCTGCACTCAGAAATCGCTCCTGGCTTGGGGAACCATCTGGGATATTGAAGGGGGTGGAGATCAAACTGCAGTCTGTCCTAGGCTAGAGTGAGCAAGGCTTTACCCCTAGAGCCACCACACTGGCCCATCATTCTATTTTTTAATTAAATTTTATTTCATACTTTGCCCAATCTTTCTCCTAGTTTCCCATTGTAACAGGCAGTTTTAAATTTGATTATTTGTTTGGGTCTTTGGATTTCAGTGTTATTGACTCCATTGTTTGAATATTTAATTCTGTCCTTCCTTTTTTTAATAATATATTTTATTTTATTTAAACACCTTGATTACATACATGATTGTGTTTGGGTTTCAGTCATGTAAAGAACACCACCCATTAATTCTGTCCTCCCTTAACAACACAAATGTACCTAAAGAGATCATTCTCAATTTGTATTGCTTGTGTTAAATATTCTCTTTTAGAAAAGTCTCTAGTAAAGAAGGTAAAGGAAACTTGGAAGGGTTGATAACAAAGCAGGTCTGGCAACTTTTCCTTTAATCTCTCACTTCTGCCCTCTTAGACAATAGAAATGAATATGGCTGGAGAATAAAGACTAACCAAAGGGACTAATAGTTCCAAAGTAACTGGCCTTGAGAAGCTGGCCAGAATCCTAGTGACAGACTGCAGAGCAGCAAACCTTAGACTTGGAACATAGTATCAGATATGGCAAGTGACATCTTACTCTGGAAAAGAGAATACAATGAAGCAAAGGATCAGTAATATCTTTCACAGGAAAGAGAGGGAAAAAAGAAATTGAGGAAAAGATAGAGTACTGAGGAAGTTGAGAGAGAGCGAGGTAGAGAGAACTTCTTTCACCCTCCTCAACACATCTGAGCAGGTGAGGGCTCATGAAACCCAGGAAGCTTCTACATTGAGTGGATAGATAGTAAGATCCTGACCCAGTATTAAATCCATGTCTACTCTTGCAGAAAAGAATTTCAAAAGAATAAAGTAAGTTATTTTTATTTAGGAAATATGAGGTAGGAAAAAGAAGGCAGGTAAAATATTCTGGAGTGAATGTGAGTGGAAGGAGTGAAAGAGAAATATGAGGGTGGAAGAAAGGAGAGAGGGGTAGCTACATAAAGTAATTACACTCCTTAACTTGGGATACAAGCAACCATAGGAAATGGGGGTTTTCCCTTGAATTGTAAGGAAAAACATTGCCCACATAGTGTCAGTTGTAGTGACTGAGAGACAAAAGAAACTGTTTCACTTCTCATTGCACATCCTTTAGGTATTTTTATTCCCTTCTTGCCTCTGGGTCTGTTGCTAAGGTGTTGTCAAGGAGGGCCTGCTGAATTTTTCTTGATGGTTTTTTGATGACTCCTTAAAGGACTCATGCTGTCTTTGTGAAATTCACCTAATATTCATTGCTGAGGACCCCCTACTCACTGCTTACATCATAAATTTTCATGCTACAACAATCTTCTATGAGAAAGTTTATTTTAATTTTTTAGGGGGGCCACACCAGTGGTGGTCAGGACTTAATCATGTCTCTGAGATGAATGATTACTCCTGGAGAGTTCAGGTTCTATATGAAATACAGGGAACTAAATCCAGGTTAGTCATAAACACGACATGCACTTTCACTGATGTATTATCTCTTTGACCCTTATTTCCCTCGTGTCTATAAAGGATTAGCTTTTTCTAGACACTTTATTGTCCTGCATTTCTTTATTAGATCATCTCAGTTTTATTGAGATCCTTCTGAAAAATAGAATGCTAATAAAATGCAAGTCTAATATAGCATTATTATTATTAGCATCTAATATAGCTCTTCTCATATATATGTGCTGGTATTTTCCAGATGATATGTCTAATAATATTGAGCCTCTGAAAGTAGAGGACTTCCTTCTAGCTAGAGACAGAGGTATGCAGCAGTAAAAGATGTCTGAAGATTGCCTGGATAAGGATATGATCTTGCCATCCCTAGTTCTGATATAGTAGGCCATATGCAAAGATCAGCATGATATCTGTATGAAATAAGTATATTCTATCAGTTCACCATCAATAGGGGCATGGAGACCAGACTTACAATCACATAAAACGAGTAATGCAAATAACTTATCAGTTTAGAAATGGATTATTTTCTGAAACTCCAAAACATATGCTTAGGCCCTCCTACTAACATTTACTTTTGGTTCTAGAGAATAGAAGAGAGAAAATAAACATGCCCATATTTTTGCACCATTTCTTCTATGAGACAATAAATCCATGTTGTTTTAAGCCATAATATCTATGTTAATTGGTATGGTAATAGAAGGAAAATAAATATTTATTTATTTTGGTTTTTGGACACACCGGTGACACTCGGGTTACTCCTGGCTATGAACTCAGAAATCCCTCCTGGCTTGGGGGAGCCATATGGGACACGGGGGAAGGGAGACACGGGATGGGGGAATTGAACCGCAGTCTGTCCTAGGCTAGCACAAGCAAGGTAGATGCCTTATTGTTTGTAGCACTGCTCCATAATAAAAGAAGTTTTAAAAGCATTTAGTTGGCATCTCAGCAATAGAAAAGTGAAATACATGTTTACATATGAAATAACATGTGTCCTATACCATATTTTAGTTATCTTCTTATCATCTCAAACCCGTGTTGCTCCTTCGTCTTACTAGTTCCAGTAAATGGTAATATATTGTTCCAATATCTCTCTAAGGTTATATTGGTAAGAATTCCAAGAATTATTTAATAAACAGTCAATTCTTACTCCTTCCTGCTAACACTGCTTGCATTATATTTCTACTGTATTATTTTAATCAGTCTCTTAACTGGTACCCCACTTTACATTCATTTCTTAATTTTTTTCTCAATCTACCAAATATTTCTAAATTGATTATTTAATTATATTCTAATTTGTTCAAAATGCTTTATTCGATATACATAACAATAATAATAAGTTTATTGAGGAACTGCATTCAGACAGAGGTACAAAAACTGAGATACTGAACAGAGGAAATCATAAATTTTGACATTCTCAGTAAACATTCTTTAGGTTCGTCTTTTATCTGTAAAACAAATTATTACAGGAATTATACTATATAGTTTATGGGACAGAGGGAATACAATTTTTAATTGATAGAATTTTTTAAATGTTGGTCACAGAGTTTATAATAGGACAGAGATTAGTGGCACAAGGAATAGTTTTGCTGTTTAGTTTGTGGTTTCCATTACTACAGCGTTTAACTTTAACATAATTAGATTTCTTTGAAATACTTAGTTACAGACTTGAATTTGGATCTTTAACAAGTACTAAGTTTTTGGAAGACAACGTAGAAGTAAAAAAATCATAAATCATACAGCTTTTTAAAAATTTTAGTTAAGTAGGAGAGTCTCAGTACTTTGCTTTCTGTACAAAAAGTCATTTAAAAAGTTAGTCCACACTTAGGATATAAAAAATATCTTCTTAAATTGAAGTCCTTGTTTGAACTTTTTTTGCAAATGCTATAAATAAGAGTCAAATATAGCTAGATAAATTTTCTTTAAAATAAAATTTTAAAGAAAGCATTCATTATGCTTGAAGCATTAAGCATTCAGGTATTAAATTGATATCTAAGTAAAATACTATATCTTATTTTAAATGAAGAACATAATTTTTTTTAACTTTTTATTTATTTATTTTTTTTTTGGTTTTTGAGTCACACCCGGCAGTGTTCAGGGGTTACTTCTGGCTCCATGATCAGAAATTGCTCCTGGCAGGCACGGGGAACCATATGGGGCACTGGGATTCGAACTAATGACATTTTGCATGAAAGGCAAACGCCTTACCTCCATGCTATCTCCCAGGCCCCAAGAATATAATTTTTATGCCTTAGTAATATTTATAAGTATAATAATGTATAAACATTACATAAACATTCTACTAATAATTTAGAATGAAGGCAATTGTATACTTCTATAAAGTAATTATGTTTCAAGTGCACATAGAAAAGTACTA
>PVKC010050726.1:0-10525 GCA_004027635.1 Crocidura indochinensis
GGGTGCTTTTTGCAGTGTTAAGACTGAAATAACTTGGGTTCCCATTTGTAAGGCACATACCTCATCTTATTGTATGATGTATTGTATATGGTCCCCTTATTGTATTTTATTTGGGGGCCACACCAAACAGTGATTAGGATATATTCCTTTCTAGTTCTCTACTCAGAAGTCACTCCTGGTAGGGTTGAAGAAACATATAAGTTGCCAGAGATAAAACCCTATTCTGTCATGTGAAAGATAAACACCTTGCCCAATTACTCTGACCATACATCATCACCATACAGTGGTTTTTAAAATAAATATTTTGGTTATTACAGAATCTACACAAGTCCCCACCATCTAGAAAAATTATATATATTTATCCAGGAGTAAAAATCTAGTTTTTAAGGCAGGGAAGAGAGTCTACTTGTTTCTCTAATCAGTAATATAATTTTATTTATCTATATAAACATTTTAGTAAAATATGTACTGGTCTCATATCTCTCAGCTTTCATTGCTATGGAATATAAAGTAAAGAATCTATTATTATCTTGTAGTCTAACTTTCCTGAACACTGGTTGGGACTCTCAAGATATTTTATGTTTTCTTTTGTCAAATATGCTCGATTGGACACCATACACTCAAGGTGTCTTGTGATTTTAAACATTCTAGGAATGTTCTTTTCCAAGAACACTTTTTTGGGAACATTTTTACAGATGACTCCATCTGCCTGTGAGAATATTTTCAATGTCAATCATTGTGCATTTATAAATTTCAGCCCAGGAGTCTAATGCTTTGATAGCTGTGCTGGTATATCTGCTTTTTGCAAAGCATAGCAGAGTCAGTGTCTTCAAGAATAAATGTTTATCCCCAATCATAAGATGACTTGGGGATTACCTCCTATTCATATGTACTGAACTTAAATTGAAAACTAGTTTTAGAATCCATTTTAATGTTTCAGACCCACAATTTTGGTAACTTATTTGAATGCTTTATAAAATATTTCATGTATTATTTTAACACACCTTAATCTATAAGAATTTTCCTGACTATATATACATATATATATTATAGTCCAGCATACTATCAAATGATAGTTTTTGAGTTACTTTTTAGTATACAATGAAATATGATACTCTATAATTAAGATCCTATTTTCTATAGGTTAAGTAGAACTTAACTCTTTGACTCATAGCTAGGAAAACTACCTTTGGCTGCAAACTTTTAGAAATTAATTTCCACTTTGCCCCTATCACCTTCATCCCATTGCCCACAGTATGTGTGAAACATTGAAATTTAAACCACAAAGGTAGCAATTATTCACATTCTTTCATACAAATCTTGACCTAACCTTATAAATGTTTTCTTCTTTTTATTACTTTGATTCTTAAAAGACAAGGAAATGACTATCTTCCACAATTATCAAAGCAGCCATTCTATGTCTTGGTAGTTAATTATTACAATTTATCTTTTATTAATAGATTTTTGCATACCTGGCATATGTAATCTACCATTTTCATATATATAATAATTATTTTATTAAAAGGAAATTTTTATTACTAGCCAAGGAATGTTGTTAATTGGCAAAAAACACATTAGTGGTTAATTGTTGAACTAAGATTAGAACATAATTCTGACATAATTCAAAATCTATTTATTAAACCTGCTAATATTTGAAAGTCTATAGAAATGTCTAAACTGAAGCTTGCTTCATTTATAAATAAACTAAGACTTAAAGTATTGGATAAATTTATTATAATTAGTATATTTAATAATAACTTAGAGTCAAACCACTTTTAGAGATTCCATTTCTCAGTGTTTTCAAATAGGCTGTGACAGTGCATGCAGAGAGAGTACTGTAGCCTATGAACAATTTAATTATCTCCGTAATCTGACTCCATTCTCTATCTTACACCCAACAAATATCTTTCAGCTACCCATTAATAGCTTCTGATACACTATCAGTTTGGTCTACACTGTTAAAAAGAAGCTGCTTGTAAACTATGTGGGGTACAGGACAAGTTTTCCATATAGCTTGAGTGTAATCTAACAGGACAGAAAGATATTTATTAAGTAATTCATTTGTATTTACGAATGTTTACTCCATGAGGGGTGGCACAGCTAAAGAAGCTTGAAGAGAGACATTCCAAAATTATTTTCTGAAAGACTCCTCTGGTTTTACTCTAGAAGATAATTACATATTACCTCATCTAATTTCAAGATGAAAGATGTAGTATTACCATTCATAATAAATGATCAAAAATGTGTCCAAAAATATGGATATAGAAAATATCACATATGAAAATCTACTCGTAAAATTGCAAAAATATCAAAAGGTGCAGATGTTAGCAGTCATCTTGAAGAGAATTTTGAAAGTCTTTCTCACTGTGACATTTTTATTTAAGAAATTGATACGTAGTCCTCTATACGGGTTTATTAAATAGCTACACAAAAGCATTTGATAATAAAAAGTCATCATTTTTAAAAAATGACCTCCATTTTATGACCTTATGTGAGATACATGGTTTAGAAATTAAGATACGTGTTTATTTGTTATCATTTTTATCAGTAAATCATAAATAAATTATTTTAAAAGATTCTCCTCAACCTTCAGCTTTAAGATCGAGGATGGTATCCACATTTTAAGAAACTAAGATCTACAATACTAGAGATTTTACTTTTCTGAGTAGCACATATCAGGCTTTACTCGGGGCACTAACTTAATTCAGAGACACTCATACTAGTGGTTTTAATACTTCTACTCCTCAGGGGTCACCATGGATACCTGGTTACACCTGGTGGTACTCACTGCTAACAGGGCTACAATTGGTGGTACTAGGTTTGGTAATATAAGGTATCAGAGATAAAAATTAAGGAACTTAAATATGGTAGGTATGTGTTCTACCTCATTGTGAGGTATCTTTCATGGTCCAGATTAGTACATTTTTACCTGTTGATTAAGGTAATTTTTTATTATTTTAATTTACAATATTATAAACAACAAATAACACCTCTTTGTTCAAGAACTAATGTGATAGTTTGGAGTGGGTAACAAAATGTTATTTATTTCCTTATCAAGGTTCTAATATGAGATGTATCAGAAAAGTCATAAAGATAATTGTTTGTTATTATATCATTATGTGTTGTAATTTAACAAATTATAGGGTAAATTTAGATGCATTTTATACCATTTCAGTGCATGAATCAAGATATATCTACTGATATATCAAGATATATCAAAACACAAAAATATAGATTTTAGCGACTGATGCGATGACACAGTGGTTGAGCATTTGCATGAGGCTGACCCAGGATGGGTCTCTGTTCACTCCTGGGCATTGCATATAGTCCCCCAAGCCAGGAGCTATTTCTGAACGCATAGCCAGGAGTACCCCTGAGTGTCACCGGGTGTCACCCCAAAATTCACTATATAAATGTATATATATATATACCCACATATATACATATATATACATATATATAGCTCTTAAATATTATTGAAGCCAAAGCAATGGCATAAGACTTTATGAAGTTATGTTTTCCATTATACAACATGTTCTGTGTATAATCTTAGACTTCTTTTATTCGGTATTCTTACTAAGATTTAATCATTAAAAATGAAAAATTTTGTTCTCTTCTTTTCAAAATAAATGACCTCTAATTTATATTTTATACATAGATTTCTTACTTATTTATCACAGGCTTAATAAAACCTCTGAATAAATAGGCATTAAAAGAACTGGAAATCTGTGCCTCATTTTTTCTAGACATACAAGAGTAAAGCTGGCTTGCTTTTCTAGGCTCATAAATCAAAGATTAGACTGTTCTACTATTCAGTTTAGCAAAATGAACATCTGGATTAGGGCATTTCAATATATCTACTAAAGTAAATTAGTCAGAGATACTAGGATTACTATTTCATCTAGTTACAACAATTGTATCTTGCTGCCATTTATAAAATGCATTGTTATGCCCTTGGGAATACATATCTGGACAGAAATAGGAGAATCTAACATCCCAAGGGTTGGAGACTTAATTGAACTGAAATATTTCTGATATTCATCTCCACTTTTCACACGTGAAAGGTAGTATAGTTCAAAGAATAATGGGGTAATGAGGACTGTGTTGTTTTCCTTTGGGAGAAATATAGCACTACTTTTCCTGCACAATGTAATTTAAAGTAAAAAAAACAAAAATAATTTGAATTAAAATGTTATATAATTCTGCTTTAATATTAGTTTTAGTGACCAAACCAATATAATATGATTTCCTTGCCCTTCTGAACATCTTATCACTGAGTATTAGTGGTAATGTATACTCTAACTCCCTGCTTAGTTTCGTGGTCTTGCTCCAAATCAAATTTCAGAAATGTCTTCATTTTATAGATTAAGAACTGAAGAATTAAGAATTAAGAAGAGTCATCAATCTTCATGTAAGTACCTGCTATAAAAAGTTCAATAAGTAGGTACCAAAGTAATAGTACAGTAGGAAGAGTATTTGCTAGCATGAGACCTTTGATCCCTTGCATCCCATATGGTCCTCAGAACCCACCAGGAATGATTCCTGAGTGTAGAGCCAGTAGTACCATTGAGCACTGCTGTGAGAGTCCCAACCAAAAGAGTTAAATAAAACTATGTATTAAGTCATTTATATGTAAAATTTTAGGTTGAGCATTAAATGCAATTATTTATATGTAAAATCTTCTGGGCAAACAACATTCCTTCTCTTTCTTTCTCTCTCTCTCTCTTGATTTTTGGATCACACCTGGTAGCCCTCAGGGGTTACTCCTGGCTTTATGTTCAAAAATCGCTCATGGCAGGCTCAGCGGACCATATGGGTTGCCAGGATTTGAACTACTGTCCTTCTGTATGCAAGGCAAACACCCTACCTCCATGCTATTGCTTTGGCCCCGCAACATTCCAATGTTTGTACCTATTTTTTATTTGAAATATATGAAATATACTAGTTACAAGTTTTCTTTGTTATTTCCATGACATAAAACTATTAATCCTTTAAATTAGCCAGTTTTGTAGATATTCAATGTCATTAATTATTTTTAACATTTTAACACTTATTTTTTATTAAAATGTGATGTTCAGCACCATGAAGATTTGCCTTATGTCCTAATTTGAGCTAATAATTCTATCACTGTCATATTCTTTATTAGTTTAATAATGCAGATGGCAATTATCCTGTTAATTATTGTTCTTATTTTCTATATTTCTCTGTGACATTTTAGGAGATAGAGAGCTATGATATCAGGTAGGGCACTTAACTTGCACACATGTCTCTATTTTGTGTGTGTGTGTGTGTGTGTGTGTGGTTTTTGGGTCACACCCGGCAGTGCTCAGGGGTTACTCCTGGCTCCATGGTCAGAAATTGCTCCTGGCAGGCACGGGGGACCATATGGGGCACCGGGATTCGAACCGATGACCTTTTGCATGAAAGGCAAACGCCTTACCTCCATGCTATCTCCCGGGCCCCATATGTCTCTATTTTGATGCCCACAACCAGGTAGGAATGATTGATCCCTGTGCATAGAATCAAACTCAAAAGTAAGCCTCAGTTCAATCTTGTTTTGTTTCAAGCTCTTTTTGCTAATTGTGACTTTTAATTGACCAAAAGCCTAAATTTAATAGTTTATTGATCACATAGGCTTTACAGATGGCACATCTTGTACATGTGTTGTCAAAGTACTTTACAATGTTTTATTCTTGAATATATATGCCTATGACTATAGATATCTATGTACTCATGTATTTACATATATATATATATAATGACTATTGAACAATTGGCACTTTCTTGTATGTTACAACCTCAATGAACATTTGTTTATTAAATAATTTATTGCCCACATTTGGATAAAGGCTAAGTCAGGAATAGAAAACTTTACTACCCTTTATTTATATTCAGGGAAGGGGAGATGTCACCCCACTCCCATATTCTACATAACTTTATCTTAGAGTAAGATCTGCCTATTTCTGGGAAGGATCTTTGGGAGGTATGAAGATCACCTGAGGGGTGGAGGGAGGATTGAGAGAGAGGAGTGTGGAGGAGAAATGGAGGGAGATTCAGCAAGAGAGATGGGCAAGCTGAAGAGAGCATGCTTAAATAGGTTATGATAGGCCACCCATGTTGGCCAGGGCTGAATAAAGCTGATATCTTCTGAAAACTGACTGCATGCGAATGTTTCCAATCGCAGACACGTGTCCTGGGCCAGCAGAGAAAGGCCTCACCCTCCTCCATCATCCACCTCCATCCAGCTAACCAACAAATCCAGTTCTTTTATTGAAAATAAAATCCATAAATTAACATCTGTAGAAAAAATTCATCACTATCATCAATTGAAATAACATCTTAAAAATGTTGAAATGATGGGGCCGGGCGGTGGCGCTGAAGGTAAGGTGCCTGCCTTGCCTGTGCTAACCTAGGACAGACCGCGGTTCGATCCCCTGGTTCCCATATGGTCCCCCGTGCCTACCAGGATCGACTTCTGAGCTAATAGCCAGGAATAACCCCTGAGCGTCACCGAGTGTGGCCCAAAAACCAAAAAAAAAAAAAAAAAATGTTGAAATGTATGTTAAGAAAAGAAAATGTTGAAAGAAATATCTGATTTACATTTTTAGCTAATGATTATTTTCTATATAAAAATACTTTGCTGTTTATATTCTTTGAAATGTATCCTTTCAATTGGAATATTACATTTCAAATTTAAAAAAATTTACATTTAGTAATATACTAGCTCATAATAATAGTTTACTCAAGCAAAACTATGCTGATTTAAAGACACACTATTCACCAATTTCTTCTACGTTTTGTTTTAAATAAACTTTTAAATAAACATTTTTTGAAGTGTAAATAAAGTTTTATTTAAATCAACCACCCTGCATGCAGTTTTCATCTTCCTTCACTCTGGGATGCCTGGACAGAGCAGACCAGGTTTTCAGGCAGGGGTGGATGTGTGGTGGGGGCAGCACATGTAGCCCCGCAGAACAAACATCTGCTCCCTGAGCGGCTGTCTCGTCCTGAGATCTGTTAATCTTTGGTCACAAAATAAACATTTTGATGTGAACTGTGTAAGTTCTTCAATTTCAGCTCAAAATAAAAATATTATTTGATCTGGAAAATTATTTTGTGCATGTCTGTAGGTTTCATTTTCATAATATAAGCAGTATATCTTGTTACCAAAATGTGATTTATAAATATTTTTTTCTGGTATCGAACTTTAACCGCTGATAACAACAATTTGGAATAGTAGATAGAATTGCATATGTGAGAATCTGAATATTTCATGAAAGTGAAAAGATATACTTTTCAAGTAAACTTGCATGGGTCTTTTGTTTATTTGTTTGGCTTGTGGACAACAACAAAAAACACTCAAGAACTACTCCTGACCATCTGTACTTCAAGATCACGCTTTTAGAACTTGGGACTTCTTACAAGGTCCCAGGGATCAAATTTGGACAGATTACATACAAGGCAAACTATCTGCTATATCATTGTTAAAGTCCTTTTAATTTTTATTTTGCAAGTATATATAATATTTAAATAATATTTGTTAAATGAAAACAATTTTAACTTGACTGGTCACAAGACTTTGAGCATTTTCCAAAGATTAAGAAGGTTACTTGATATTATCAAATCATATTATACTGTGAGTGAGGTGAATTAGTAAGGAATTATTCTTCTCTACTTCCGTAAATTTTATTTTAAATGTCTATAATATTTAATATCGATGATTAAAATAAAATGATTTTAATAGAAATTTAAATACAGCAATTTATAATGAATGAACATTTTTCTGTTTTCTAAAATTTCAGTTTTGTTGAGGTGAAAGAATGTTTAGGTCAAGCCCACAAGTTCTGAAGTTTAACTCCTGAAAATGTGCTTGGGAATCCTGGCAGTGCTCATGGACTAGATGCTGGGAATTCAATCCTTGATCTACTAAATGCAAGACCTTTACATTATATCTTGTACTTACTCTCTCTGACCCTAAGATTTAAAAAAAATAATTGGGGGTTGTGATTTATTTTAGTAGAATATGAGATTCAATTAGATATATTTCAGATATACAATGCTTCAGTACTGCATCCACACAAGAGTGTCAACATTTCACTGTGTCTCAAAGTCACCATCCTGTGATCTAGCCCATCAACTCAGAAGACTTTTTTCACTAGACTGGCTTTCAGGCTTTATTACTTTGGCCAATTTTTATTCCTTTACTATATTTATTTCTAGTACATATATTGGAAAGATTATTTTGTGTTTGTCCCACTCTGTTTCTTACTTCACTCAGAATGACACCATCTAGTTACATCCACATTGGAGTAAATTACGGAATTTTCTTTTCTTATGGTTAAATTGTATTCCACGAATTTATATACCATAGTTTCTTTAGCTACAACTCTATTCTAAGACACTTTACTATTAGATTTTGGATTTTGTGAATAACACAGTGATAAATACAGTGCAAATACATTTGCAGAAATTTCAAGTTTGGGCTCCTAATGCAGATGTCAAGAAGTATAATTGCTGAGAAATATGGAAGAAAAATTTTTAATTTTTGAGTTTTCATAATGTTTGCCCCTAATAAATTTTCAATATTTTTATTGATCTTATAAAGACAATTCACTACTTTTTTCCTTTAAAATTTAATTCTGATAAATATACTTACACAATATGAATTAAACAGTAATGTGAGATAAGATTTCTCTGGGGGAGAGAGAGAACTTCATTTCTTTGATCTACAGTGTTGATCCTTAACTGTGAAGATAATATTTTGATGATTTCCATTTTTATGTTTTATTTTATTTTATTTTATTATTTGTTTCTATATAAAACCTTTATTTGAGCACCATGATTACAAGCATGATAATAGTTGGGTTTCAGTCATAACAGAATAACCCCCTTCACCAGAGCAACATTCCTACCACCAATGCTACCCCTTCTACCACACTCCTGCCTCTATTCGAGACAGGCATTCTACTTCTCTCATTCTTTAACATTGTCATATTTTCTGTTTCTATGATTTCTGTTTTTATTTTAATCACCAACTTCTTATTCTGATTTAAACGTGCTTCTGAAGGTTTTTCCTTGATTGTTTTGTATTTTAATCTGACAATTTAAATCTTGATTACTGAGGCTAAGAAAACTGAATTAAGTCAAGGCAATTATTTACTTACAATGGTACTTAGTGTGTTAGAGTACACTGGGATTTAAAAGCAATATAATTATTAAGAATTGTTGAATTCATATTCTAATTTACTAAAAGGAGTATGGCATAATGATTCCAGTGGTAGAGCACGTGCCTTGCATGTGTGAATTAAGGTTGAATTCCCAATACTATGTATCACCAACACCACCATAATGCAGCTAAATACAGTTCCTGGCAACCCATGTTTATGGTCAGGGATGTCCCAACACATAATAAAAATAAAAGTAACCATGCTTATGGGGGTCGGGCAGTGGAGCTGGAGGTAAGGTGTCCGCGGTTCGATCCCCCGGCTCCCATATGGTCCCCCAAGCTAGGAGCGACTTCTGGGCACATAGCCAGGAGTAACCCCTGAGTGTCACCGGGTGTGGCCCAAAAACCAAAAAAAAAAAAAAAAAGTAACCATGCTTTCGAAAAAAAGAATTATTAATCTAAATTCTAAAGAAAAATAACTAAATACCTATGATTTTAAATATGCATCAATAATACTAAAAATGTATAAATAATGTAAAATCACATAGAGTTATAGTTTATAGGCATTAAGTAGGGCTCTGGTATAGATTATGTTCCTTTTAATGGGTCTATGAAGATATTCTAACCAAGGGGGGCATGAACTAAACTTTCTTGTTCCCATCTCTAATTGTTCTCTTCCAAATGTTCTGTTCACTTTTGATATATTGAGTGCCAACTCTTTCCCTGGTACTTTAAAGTGAGATTTTACTTATTCTCACAACAGAATGTTTACATCTAGAATCAAAGATTATTATTTCACGCAATTGAAACACTAGTTTTATTCATATGAGCTAGCTGCAAAATACACTATGTGTAGTAAAACACACTATATTTTCAAATGAACATCTTTTTTATTGTTATCCAGGGAATGGTTGGGAGGATTTACTATTCCTTGACCCTTAGCCTAGAGAGCATTATTTATTTGTCTATAATATCTAAATTATATTTAGCTTCCCAATATGAAAATGAAGGTACTTTGTAGATGAATATCTTTCTTCTTTTTTTTTTAATTTTTTATCTTTGTTTTATTTTCTTTTTTTTAATTTTTTTTTAATTTTTTTATTTTGAAATATGAGAACAAAGATGTAAAGAGGACAAGGTAAAGTTACAGTGGAAGGACGATCACCCATAAACAGATTTCACATAGTCCCCTTGCTGATATCTTAACATTGAGCTTTTAGCCAAAGAATATTAACAAAAACAAAACAGAATCCATGTACAATTACTTTGTCCCTCAAGACCCCAGATTGTAATACATATTTCTTAGCAGCACATCAAGCATTCTAAAACCATAAAACTTATGTAACTCCTTAAACTTTG
>PVKC010050727.1:0-10538 GCA_004027635.1 Crocidura indochinensis
AATGGAATATTGTATAAATATGCAGCTGTCAGGAAAAAAGAAGTCATGAAATTTATTTATACATGATTGGATATGGAGAGTATTTTGCTAATTAAAATGACTCAGAAGGAGAGGATAGATATAGAATGATCACACTCATTTGTGGAATATAAAAATTAATATTGTATGGTCATACTACACAAAGACAATAGAGATTAAGGAAAGGAAAATGGGTCGATGGTAGGAATCTTGCCACAAAGATAGTGGGGAGTGCAATAGGGCAGAAAGTGTTCATTATGACACTCTAGATGGAAATGATACATCTAGACAAGAATCAGGTGTTGGAAGATAAAGTGATATGCATGATAACCCTTCACTAACAATACTGTAAGTCATAGTATGTCTAAAAAGAAAAAATAGGAAGACTGAGAGAGAGGGAGTGAGAAAGGGAGAGAGTGGGGGGAACTGGGGCATTGGTTTCAGGAATTGTTTACTGGTAAAGGGGTGGATATTAGACATTGTATGACTTAAACTCAATCATGAACAACTTTGGAACTGTATCTTGTGGGGATTCAATTACAACATTTATTTTTAAAGGGGGGAAAGAGAATTTTTAACCTGAACAAAACTGGAGCCTGCCTCCAGGATAACAATGACAACATACACTATCACAAAGTGTTAAATTAATATACTAAATTTACCACTAAAATTACCACTAAAATGGTATATCAAATACTAAAAATAAAATTAATATTTATTTATAAAGAGATTGAAAGGAAACAAGATGGCTCCAATGTTTTGGATCTGAATCATTAAATTAATAGATTTTTACAATTTGGATGAGAAAGATGGGAATAGTATAAATCCAGAAGATGTGTTTAATAAAGAAACGTCTTTATTAGATATTTAACTCTGGTGTATAAATGCAAAACTTACTTTGTATGTGAGTCTAATATTTGATATAATCTTCTTTTGTTATGTATAATAGCAGGGAAGAAAAGGGGAGATTGCTTTCTCAGACAGTTGAAACTTGAGAATTTGAAAAGCACTTATTTCTCTAACACTTCATCAACCGCATGACCTTTGGTTTGTATACCTGAATGTTCTGATTAGATTTCTGTCAGCAAACATGCTTAAATCTTCCAGTGACCCACCATTCATTTTATATGAATTGACAATTTAGAATCACGGTTCACTGTCCGTTATTCAATTCCAGCAAGTTAGAGTGGAATGTGAAAATTTGACAGTTGCCTGAAATTCTTTTAGCAACTGAAATGAAGTGAATTGCAATTATGATTTTTCTAGCAGTAAGCAGGAATAATGCCCTCCTTACTTACTTAGTTTTGAATGCTTAACACTCATTGTATCTGAAGATAAGGTTAACTGCCTCAACATTGGAGATTTATTATTATTTATTATAACTTTTTAGAGACTAAATGTTTCACATTGTTTTTAGCAAAAGCATCTTTTCAAATCAGCACATTATACAGTATAATCTAAATGCTAGCTAAATGCATTGTATTTTAATTGATCCACTCCTAGGATCTCTTATATCAGGGGTGGTGAACAAGTTCGATACAAAGAGCCAAAATTTTAAACTGTGAGAGTCAGAGAGCCACACCACGCAGTGACCTGCCAAAACAGACAAACACTCTCAATAAAGCATATAATTTTAACAATAATCTATGAAACACATGTTGCATTTTGCCATTATGAGTGAGGGTAAAGATCCTGCAGTGATGGTGAGGGTGTGCTACGTCCTCCACACTCAGAACTAAGGGCCAGATGTGATCCAACATGTGCCACAAGGGTCCCCCCCGTTCGTGCAGTTGTTTCTGAGGGATGGGAGACAGAGATCTCTCCTCAGAGGTCTCTCCTCAGAAGCAGCATAGCAAAATCCAAACTTGGCAAAAAGCCACAGTATATAAAATGATGATAAGAGGCAAAGAGTCGCATTCATTTTGGCCGGGAACCGCATGAGGCTGGAGAGCCGCATGTTGGCCACTCCTGTCTTATATCAAGTAAATAAAAAATCACCCATAGCTGGCAGAGTTAATTTTGGTCTATGGTATTTTCAGTACAACAAGACAAATTCTTCCAATAATATCTATTATGGTGATAGAGACACACCTGGTACCCTTGTGACCTTAAAGAATGAATTCTTTTAATGCATACCAAGCATTACCACTTACTAAAAAAATATTATTTATCTTTTCTTCTGACATAATTTGTCATACTTTGGGCTCCAAATTAGCTCTTTTAGAAATAATGTTCTTAAGAAATCATTATAGATAACTGTTTGATACCTAGTCTGAATAAGAAAATTTCTTTGTTTGTTTGTTTTGATTTTGAAGGCTACAACTAACAGAGCTCAGGGGTTATTCCTGGCTCTGCACTCAGAAATCTCTCCTGGCTCTGTGGACCATATAGGATGCTGGGGATCAAACCCGAATCCATCCTGGCTCAGCCACATGCTACCACTCCAGCCCTAAATAAGAAAAATTCTGAATTATCATAATTTTAGAGTAATGTTCATATTCTAAGGGCACACCCATAAACCAAGCCAATGCTTTCTGGAACTCATGTTTTAAAATTTAAATATTGCTCTATTCCTATTTAAATTCTAATTCCTATCAGAGTTTCCTCACCCTTGAAACTCTAGATACTGTTGGCTCAGAGTGATACCAATTCTTTAATTATAACAACTGAGCCCCTTATGATTTGCGGTAATTACTATAGGGTTTCATTTTCTCTGGTACTCTAACTCTAGCTTTTCATACAATTCTTCATATATTTAGGCTTCATATATTTAGGCTCTTTACCAATTACCACAAGAACTCCACATAGTATAAAAATTATAATGGAAAATTACATTTAAAAAGAAGCAGTGATATGTAAGTTTAATAAGGGATGGTGAAACTCATGGGCAAAGAAAGAAGAAAGATGAAATCTTTGAGTCATAGAAGTTGCAAGTAGACTTGAGTTTGGGGAATTGAAGAGTGGTAATAAATTCAACATAAGTCAAGAGATAAGAAGACGGAGACAATGAGGGGAAGCTTCAAGTAAAGGAACATGAAAAAAGATTTACATACAAAGTAGAAAAGTAGATCATGTAACTTAACTATAGGACAGTGCCAGACCACTGTCAGGGTTTCCAGCAACAAGGATTATGGTAATGAAAGGTTCCAACATTCAAGAGAGAAGGATACAGTATTTAGCTAAAGATGACCTTAAATTTAGGCAAAAGTTTAAAATGAATTCAAATAAATAACCTGACCATTTAATAAATTCAGATGTTAAAATTATAAATAAATAATAATGTAACTGTATAATAGCTATAGTAACTAATGTAGCAGTCCAATATCATTGCTTTGTTATATTTTATATCTAATAAATAACCCTCGTTGGATATAGTATAAATCAAACTGGAAATTAAAACAACCTATTAAACACATTTTATTAACATAAGAAATCTTGGGATTTTATTTTATCGGAATTATCTATGATTATTATGTGACTAGAATGCACATTCAACAATCATCGTATTATTTTTTCTCTCTGGACTACACACTGGAATAAGTACAGCAGAAAACTGAAATCACGTCGCATAGTGCTCTGTTGCCATGACAACACTGGAGCGAAAGGAATGCAGTTCCAAGATATGATCAAACTCATTGATTCTTTAAACATCAAGTTATGTATTTCATGAATAGTAAATCTTAAATACAGAGTTAAAATTAAATTAGAATATATTTTGAATAATCTTATTATGCACATTCAAGTAAGGGACTGTACCATTTAAAATTCAAAAGGGTGGTATTCCTAAAGTTGCTAAAATAAATCTAGTTTCCTCTCCATTAAGTTTTTACAATGAACATCCGATTATCTGAATGCTGAATATTAAAGGACTCTAGTGTCTGCAAAGACAAAGAGTTAGCAATTTCTATCACTAGATGTATTCCAGAAAACAGGTGTTTAACACAAGGTATCACAGCTCATTGTTTTGATACATTATTTGCATGTAGAGTACAAAAGCTGATAAACATTATTTGAATATTTGGCAACAACATTACAAATTTGGAAAACAGTACAAACAATCTTGGGAAATTTCAATTAATAGATGACAATTAGCCTAAGGCATCAGTATACAAACCTACTATCTGATAGTTAAGGCTACATATGTTAGAGTCTCTAATAACAAGAGTTATACTAAATATTTTTCTTAGAGCTAAGAAATATAGTCCATGTTTTTCATCAACTTGTTTTAATAAGAGGAGCTAATATTTGTATTATTTCTGATTATATTTACTAATATATAATTTTGGATAATCTAATTTATAGTGTAACAAAGGAAACATACTACATTTAAGATATTTAAGCTACTACATTTCATAACTGGACTTTTATGTAAAACATAAAAATCATTTCACAAGAAAGAAGTACAAACAAGGACTTGAGTTAGATGGTAAGAAAAATATTTCTTGGTTCTTATAAAATAATGAAGAATTTTAATTGATAGTCTGAATTTATGATTAAAGGTGAGTTTAAAATGATTGAGTTCTTTTTATTAGAAAAAACAAAATAGTACAAAAACCCTCAATAAATAAAAATGACAGGGTTTGGATGGTTTTCTTCATTGTTTATTGTAAATTGTGAATAAGGTGCATTGACTTATGGGAATGTGCTCCCCTAAAATTAATATATTGAAACTCTGAGTTCAAGTACCATATAATTCAACTGTGTTTGGAAGATAAGGCCTTTAGAGAGATAATTAAATTAAAATGAAGTCATTAGGGTGGCCTGTAATACAATTTGTGTCCTTATAAAAAAGAAAAGATACCAGGAATAGTAGAACAGAGAAAAGACAAAGTGAGGACACAGAAAATGCAAGAGGTAAGGCCATGTGAGGACACAGAGAAAAGGTAGCATTCAGCAAGACATTTAGAGGGAACACAATAGAAACCAAACCTGACATCTTGGAGTTGGAATCTCCAGGAGTAAGAAGAAATATAATGCCAAGTTTAATCCTCCCAGTTTCTGGAATTTTATTTATCTTAGCCTAGAGAGATAATTGCCAATTCAAAGAAATTAAAACCATCTCTTTATTGGGTGGGGCGAGGGAGGGGAGCTAGAGCTCTCTCTTCTCTGTTCTAAAAAAAAAACAACACTCAGTTTATAAGTATTTTCCTCTTTGCTATTGTTTAAAAATATCTGACAATTTGGAAACTCCAAAAAACAATAAAAAGACTATTATTTTTCTCTTAAAAAAGAAATGTTTAAGATCAAGAGCTACTCTTTGAATGTTTTGTTCTTCCCAATCTTTTGATTGGAGTTTAGAGAATTGCTCTGAGAGGGCAGTTTTAGCAGTTTGTACTTTAGGCTACACTATAAATACAAAAGGTTAATGTTATAGTGTCATTCTAAACTTGGTAAATTCCCTAGAATTTTTAGAAAAGGGTAGCTAGGGTCAAGAGAAATTATTCTGGACTATTGACCTAAGTAAAGCATCGAGATAACAATTTACAATAACAAGTGAGTTACTGGAGTTAACCATGGATTTCATTGTTTTACGGTGATTCTAGGAAAAGTGAATTGATAACAATATTCTTTTAGGTATATGGCAATTTTAATTGGAAAAACAATAGGACACTAAAATAGACAGTAATACAAGAATGTTAATACAAGATGTAAAAGCTCGTTCTTTTCCTGAGGATGCGAGCACATTATTTCTTTGATGGAAGAGTAAGCGAAAGTAATTTGTAGAGATAAAAGACATAGAAACTCCAGAATATTCAGTCTCTGCCAGTCTGGTGGAAGAATCACTCTTGGGGCTCTTTAGTTTTAAGTTGTATGAAACCAATAAATCATGTTGAGTTGGACCATAATGGTTGTCTTATCAGACCAATGCTTACAAATATAGATGCAGAAATTTCTTTTCACATGCCTTCCCTTACATTTATCTCAAATTTAAAATAGAAAGTTGTTTAGCAAAAGATGCAATGATGATGAACTTGTCCTCTACCCCATACAAACCTGAAATAGTTAGGACAGGATACCAGGAGAAATAATCATGATCATGAGAAATAATTCATTCTAGGTGCTTTTCCTCTCTCTAAAGTAATAACACTCACAACCATTTGGTGGTGTGTGTTTCTATATGAATTTCATCCTTTTGGAAATCATATGATTCTTATTTTACCTTTTAAATTAAAGAGAAGCAGAGTCGATTACTATGGCAACATTTCTGCCCCTCTTTTAGAACTTTGATGTAGGGTTATATTCATAACTCAAAGTACTTAATATATATAGGAAACCTCCTGAGCTAAATTTTTCAATATTTCCAGCTGGATTATATCCTATGACTCAAAGAACAACACAAAAAGAATGGCCATGCTGATAGTCAAGCAGATGTTGTTTCTATTTCCCTGAAAATATGTTGAGGAAGTATTATTCTTAATATTATTTATATAAGAATAAATTATTCTTATATATATTCTTAATATATAGTTAATATACTTATATATATATATTAATATATGTATATAAACCCAAGTATAAACATGCTTGTAATCATGGTGCTTAAGTAAATATATTTATAAAATTTTCAAGATTTCTCAAAAGTTGCTCTGCTATCTTTCCTCTAC
The DNA here is from genome assembly GCA_004027635.1 of Crocidura indochinensis. Lineage (NCBI taxonomy): Eukaryota > Metazoa > Chordata > Mammalia > Eulipotyphla > Soricidae > Crocidura > Crocidura indochinensis. The sequence continues at coordinate 6,624 of PVKC010050727.1, forward strand.
TTCATTAGCTTATATAAATTAAAATTTCTAAGAATAGAGGCCATACTAAATTCTAGGTTAAATAATTATTTTTAAGTATTGAATCACAAGTGCCTCATTAGTGTTGGTCTGACAAATGAGTGGAATATATTAAAATACTTGTCTCAATAATTAAAGTAAATGAAATATGCATTAGCAGATGCATGATTCATATCTATAGATTATTTCCTGAACACATGATTCCTTCTGCTCACATTGGATGCTCCGAGCTTCAGTGCTTGAGAGATAAGCAATGAGCTTGTTCATAAATTGGAAAAATTGGTTGATAATGCATTCTGTTACTGACAGTGAAGCAAAATTTGAAAAAAAAATTTGGTCTAACTTGGTAGGTTTAGAAGTAATCACAACTTTTGACTCTCTTTCTCTCTTTACCTCTTATTTCTTTTGCCAACCTTCCCAAAGGATATAACAAAGATGACCAATCCTAAATGATAATAAAACTATATGCAACCTTTTTATATGCAATCTTTTTAACCATAAGATGAAAAGTTGAAAGGGTATTTGTTACATTGTATGCTCATTCTTATTTTTTAAATACCATGATATACGCTGTTTACTGCTAATGATTTACATGAAAAATGACAAAATAGCATAATAGAAAAATTAACCAATAATTATATTTACAGCTTATATAGAGAGAGCTTATATATAAATATATAATTATATATATTTGAAGAACTTGCATTCCATTTTAACAGTTCATATATGTTTAATAGCTTATATACAAATCCAGATCTATCCAAATCACAAATAATCTTGAGTTAGTTAGCTTAGAGATAGACAATTAAATACAAGAAAACCACCTGGGTCTACCTTTAAATATCGGCATTCACATTACAAGAAAATAAAATATTTAAAAATTGAAATTAAAATCAAGTCACTTAGAGAAAGGGGAAAATTATATTTTTAACATTCATACTTATTTGTAGTTTCCTATAATCTTAACTTTCTCAAAAGGATTAAAGTTTGAATCAAACAATATTTTGGTATTTAAACTTATTAGTCTTAGCATAAAACATTTTGTTACTACAAAAATGCTAAAACCTCAATCTCTCTTTTTTTTTAATTAAAAGATGTAAGTCAAGTATTGTTCACCTATTCTCCTTCATAACAGCTATCTAGAGATAATGGGTAGCCCAGAACGAAGGTCAGTAACAGATGAAAAGTGAAAAACTACAACAGCTATCTTCAATTCAGTTCTCAATACTGTTGAGTTTAGAAGCAAAATCTCTTAAAAACAATTATACCTTATGAGGCCAGAGCGGCAGCCAAGCGGTAGGGCCTTTGCCTTGCACGCACTGGCCTGGGAGAACTTCGGTTCAATCCCCCCAGCGTCCCATATGATCCCCCAAGCCAAGATCGATTTCTGATACATAGCCAGGACTAACCCCTGAGTGTCACCGGGCATGACCAAAAACCAAACAAACAAGCAAAAATAACAACAAAAAACCCTATATTTTAATAGATGAAAAAGAAATATTTTCTTTGGGACAGCTGCTATCTATGAAAAGAAAATCAATGTCTCTTAATACTGCCTAAATATAACTTGTTGCATATTATAACAGAGGAATCTTTAGCAATGTCATTGTAACCAGTAAGTTCCATAACACAGAAATATTAAAGGAAAAAAATCATACTAGACACAGTTTTAAAAATAAACAAAAATTATACACTAACCACAAATTTTTACAATATGCACATGAGAATTAATTTTACTCTGATGTGAATCTTTGACATTGACCAAGCACCAGTCAAATGTGGTATGGAGAGATCAGAGTAGAAATTAGTTTTTACAACATAATTATAAACATCCGCAGGAGAACATGCTAACTAATGCACTATTAAGGACTGAATGTAAGCATTTCCAAAGTCACACAGAAGCCCCCAAAAATCCGTGTTACAAATTCACCACATTATATTCATGCAATGTTCAGTTCTTTTTACCCATAAAAGGATTCACAATATTTTAGTTATTATATTTACAATATATGCAAAAAAATTAGAATGCAAATCTTTTATTAAGCCTCCAATGTGCCAACAGTGAAACTTCATTTATGAATGGATAAAATAAATAGAATATAAATACACAGAGAAATTACACAAACAAATTGCAATTCTGCTTCTTATGTGTCCAGACTAAATAATCAATATACTACTGGGCTGGGTGTGTATTTAGCAAGTACTTTGCTCTTGTACTTGTTCAAGTATTTTCTAATGACCATCATTTCCAGATTTGTCGCAGTATGCTCATTCTTCATATAAAGAAGACAATTAGTAGAACTCTTTTTGTTCGGATGTTTCTTCTTATGAAGGTAAATCCATTGTATCCAGTATTGCTATTCATTTTCTTGCTTATTATTACTCATACTTTCCGTTGACTATTAGATTGAAGACAGACATCCAAGTTTCTCCTTAACGGGCTCTCAACCACTATTTCACATTCTGCCTTTATTCCTTCACCAATAAAAAAATGTCTCCCAGTCAGCTCATGTACTTCCCTTGCTCATTTTTAATAATACTTTTCTGTATCTGGATAGATTCCACTCTTCTTCACCTTTTCTTACAATGGCTCTTCTCAAAAGCATCAAAAAAAATGTTCACCTCTCACTGATAATTCACATAGCTATGTCTAGCTCAGGTCAGAAATCAAACCTTACTTGTCAGATGATTTTTCCGCAATTTCTCCTGCTTAGTGAGAGTTTGTATCTCAGAGTTCTGCAAAGTATTTTTTGATTTTGAAATTACTTTTCCTTTAAAATATATGAATTCTGCTTCTTCTATTTTAGTCTAAAATATTTTAAGATCCAAAGCTTTTTATTCATTGGAAAAAAAGCACATGAATTTAGCCTTGTTAACAAGAGCGTGAGCAGAATTATACTTTCATTTTATAAATGTTACTTGGGGCATCTTTCAAAATCATCTTGTTTTGTTATGTTTTATGAATGAGATTGATATTTTAAACTATTTTTCCAAAAACCAATTTTTTTTATTTAAATAAAAATTACGTCATTAAGTTTCAAATATAAAGAATATGTGAACATTTTTTTGTTTTGTTTTGTTTTGTTTTTTGGGGTCACACCCGGTGACGCTCAGGGGTTACTCCTGGCTATTCGCTCAGAAGTTGCTCCTGGCAGGCACGGAGGACCATATGGGGAACCGGGGGATCGAACCACGGTCCGTCCTAGGTTAGCGCAGGCAACTTACCTCCAGCGCCACCACCCGGCCCCAGAATATGTGAACATTAAAAGAAAAGAAATATTGGCGATTTTGTGACCTTAACAGGATTCATAACAATATCTCTTAGTAGGTTGGTGACTGGTTCATAAATTATATGTGAGACATTTTATATTTGTGTAGAATTAAGGCTCCATGCCAAAACTTTTGTGAATACAAAAGCAATTAAAGCTGCTAAAATAAAATATTTTTAAGATTAGAAAAATTACATCAATTTTTATGTAACAAATTAAATATGTTTACTCTTTAAAATTTTAATAATAACACATAAGATATAAAACTTCTATATAACATTACTTCTGATACACTTATATACCCAAATATAAATGAATATATTTATTGAATAAAGTATGACATATTTTGTGGACGACAACTACGTCAAATATCACTAAAAGATAATGACTAAAATGTCTGATTTCTTTATAATATTACAGTGATATATATAAATCTTTAATAACTGTTGACCCTTGTCACATAATTAGGCCATAAAATCTCAATTATCTATTTTTAAAATATATAATAATATGTAGCACATAAGCTCAGCAAGCATTATTTGAATAGCACTAGAATTTGTCAGACATATCTGTGGGATAGAGGCAAGGAGGTTGAGAGGTAGTAGAGAAGATGCCATTTCCTATTGTT
>PVKC010050728.1:0-10496 GCA_004027635.1 Crocidura indochinensis
TGGGGCACCGGGATTCGAACCGATGACCTTTTGCATGAAAGGCAAACGCCTTACCTCCATGCTATCTCCCGGGCCCCGCAGTTAAACGTTTTTAAGTGACTGGCAAAATATGATTTATGTATTTTGGTCAGAGAGCTAGTATAGGGGTTAAGGCAATCATCTTTCATGTGGTTGATCCAGGATTAATTCCTATTAGGGATATGCATCCCCAAGCACTGCCAGGAGTGGTCCCTTAGCCAAGAGTAGTATCTTCTTTCTGCTCCTCACCCCAAGGGGGGAATAAAAAAGATGATAACATCCACCGAAAATCTTCCACCAGTGCAAACACGCTTTATTTATTTATTTATTTATTTATTGTTTGTTTGTTTGTTTGTTTGGCCACACCCATAGCTGATCAGAGCTTACTTCTGGCTCTGCTCAGGGGTCATTGCTTGTGGGCCTTGGGGAGTCAGATCTTTATTTTGTTATATGGGTCATTTTTTTTTATTTTGGTTTTGGGTCCATACTTGGCAGTGCTCAAGTGTTACTTCTGGTTCTGCATTCTGGAATTACTCCTGGTGATGCTTCGGGGACTGATTTTTATGGGCTCCCAGGGATCAAGTTCAGTTAGCTACATGCAAAGCAAGCATTCTGCCTTCTGTGCTATCTCTCTGGCCCGATACATTGGTCAATAATTGCATTTTTGTTTTGTTTTGGTTTTTGAGTCACACCTGGCAGCGCTCAGCGGTTACTCCTGGCTCTATGCTCAGAAATCGCTCCTGGCAGGCTCGGGGAACCATATGGGATGCTGGGATTCGAACCACCGTCCTTCTGTATGCAAGGCAAATGCCTTACCTTCATGCTAGCTCACCAGCCCCTTGGTCAATAAGTTTTAACAGAAAAAAAATTCTCTGGGATATCCTCATAATATCAGAAATTAAACATGGTATTTGATCTTTCTTAAGAATATTAGATAGGGGGGCCGGGCGGTGGCGCTGTAGGTAAGGTGCCTGCGCTATCGGTTCGATCCCCCGGTTCCCCATATGGTCCCCTGTGCCTGCCAGGAGCGACTTCTGAGCGAAAAGCCAGGAGTAACCCCTGAGCGTCACCGGGTGTGGCCCCCCCAAAAAAAACCAAAAAAAAATTAGATAATGTTGCATTTCATTTTTTCCAGGTATGATACATACCGAGAAAATCTTACTCTACACCTCACAAACAACAAATGCAGAATTACTTCTGATTTCCCTAGTGGTAAAGAATGGAGCAGCACTGATCTCCAGGATAAATTCACTGACCTACAGGTAATTTCTGAAAATAGTGTTTCTCTGGTCCCCACTTTTGTTAGACAATTCAAAGCACCATGCATGTTCCCCATTTTTTGTTGATATTTCCAGTGTGTATTTTTTGTTGAGTTGCATTTCTAATGTCATGTAATCCAAAATGTTCTTTGTCTTTAAAAATAAATGCAAGGGGCCCGGAGAGATAGCACAGCGGCGTTTGCCTTGCAAGCAGCCGATCCAGGACCAAAGGTAGTTGGTTCGAATCCGGGTGTCCCATATGGTCCCCTGTGCCTGCCAGGAGCTATTCGTGAGCAGACAACCAGGAGTAACCCCTGAGCACTGCCGGGTGTGGCCCAAAAACCAAAAAAAAAAAAAAAAAAAAAAAAAAAAAAAAAAAAAAACCCAAAAAAACAAATGCAAGAAAGAGTTTAGTTCATGGTTCTTATGTCAGTCATGCTCTTGTTTGGTGCTTTGAATATTATGGGCTTGAAGAGTTTTTGATTTTGAAGGGGATTGGGATGATGGCTTCATACAAAACAGTATGATTATTATTCATCATGGGAAAAACTTTTTCTCAAAGTAGTTCCAGTTCTTTAAAGATTTTTCAAATTTCTGCTGCCTAAAACTCATCTCTTTACCAGTTGTTTGTGACACAGATGTAGATACCCTTAAGTCAGTACCTTAATTATCATCACATGGTCAATCCAGGACTATCCCCAAGCATATCCCCAAGTTTTATCCCCAGCATCCCATATGGTCCTCCTGCCAGGAGCGACTTCTGAGTGCAGAGACAGGAGTAATCCTTGAGTGCCACCAGAGGTGACCTCAAAACAAAACAAACAAAATGTCTAGAATGTATATATAAAGTGTACAGTGCCTCCTTTTTCATTGAGTTATTCAATATTCAACAATAAAGATGATTGCCACTGATAAGGACATTTAAGGAAATAGTGATGTTTTTCAGATGTGCTGGTACACATGCTCTCCTCTCACTACTGTCAGAGGGAATGTCCGTGATGGGGCACAGAGCTGGTTTACGACATCTTTTAATCAGTATCATGATGGTTACTGAGGAAGAAATTAAACAATCTTAGTGCTCATCACATTAACTATCTTTAAAGACATTCTACTAGTTTCCTAAAAATACCCCCTCTCCAGCCAGCCCATGAGATGAAGCTTACCACAAAGAGTGGTGAGTGCAGTTAGAGTAATAACTACACTGACAATTATCATGACAATGGCAGTGAGTGGGAGAAATAGAACACCTGCCTCAAAGACAGGCAAGAGTTGGGGGAAGAAGATGACGGGGGACATTGGTGGCAGGACGGTTGCACTAGTGAAGGAGGGGTGTGTGTACATTTTATGACTGAAATCCAACTACTAACATGTTTATAATCATGGTGTTTAAATAAAGATATGAACTTTTGTTTTGTTTTTGTTTTTGGGTCACACCCAGCAGTGCTCAGGGGTTACTCCTGGCTCTATGCTCAGAAATCGCCGCTGGCAGCCAGGGGACCATATGGGATGCTGAGATTCGAACCACTGTCCTTCTGCGTGAAAGGCAAATGCCTTATCTCCATGCCATCTCTCCGGCCCCATGAACATTTTTTATTGACAATTGAAAGAAACACTCCATGTTAAGTGTGGCATAAATTTATTGCAGAAAGTTTAGAATATAGCAAAAGAAACAAAACCAAAACCTTCCCAAATGTATCAGTTTGAGATATCTCACCCTAGTTTTTTATGTATGTTTTCACATTTTTATGTTCACAACAAAATACTTTCCATATTCTTTTTTTTTTTTTTTTTTGTTTTTTTTTTTTGGTGGGGGCACACCCAGTGACGCTCAGGGGTTACTCCTGGCTATGCACTCAGAAGTCACTCCTGGCAGGCACAGGGGACCATATGGGAACCGGGGGATCGAACCGTGGTCCTTCCTAGGCTAGCACAGGCAAGGTAGCAGGCACCTTATCTCCTGCGCCACCTCCCGGCTCCCTACTTTCCATATTCTACTGCTTAAAAAATAAACCAATGTAGGGGCTGGAGAGATAGCACAGTGGTAGGGCGTTTGCCCTGCATGCAGCAGAACCAGAAATGATGGTGGTTGGAATCCGGGTATCCCATATGGTACCCAGTGCCTGTCAGGAATGATTTCTGAGTTCAGAGCCAGGAGTAGCTTCTGAGTGCTGCCAGGTGTTACCAAAAAAACAAAATAAAAGGGGCCGGGCGGTGGCACTAGAGGTAAGGTGCCTGCCTTGCCTGAGCTAGCCTAGGACAGACCGTGGTTCGATCCCCCAGTTTCCCATATGGTCCCCCAAGCCAGGAGCGACTTCTGAGCGTATAGCCAGGAGTAACCCCTGAGTGGTCACTGGGTGTGGCCCAAACCCCCCCCCAAAAAAAACTAAAATAAAATAAAATAAAAAATAAAAAAATAAACCAATGTGTTTGAAGGCCATTTCATCAAGGGTGTTTTGTTACGATAGCATTAACAATATGCAACGCTCAGTATTTGTTCCAATCATTTATCATATTGACCAAATAGTCCCATTGTGTGTCTGATGTTGGGGCTAAGGAAAGGAAGGATAGGCAGTGCTGGGAGTTTTCATATCAAATGATGGATGATCATCTGCAGAGGTTGCAGTTGACTACAAATAACCAGTCTGGTTATTGTAAGCTTTATGAATAATTATTTGTCTTATTTTGAAGATAATCAGTGCATGATTTATGCAGCATGACACTTTTATGTCATGCTTGGAAGCAGAGAGTGAACCCCAAGCCATTGAATGGAGCAGAGGACCTTATGTTCCAATGCTCTCCAATATTTCTCAATTATCTTCTTCTATGAAATCAGTTTCTAAGTTATACTCTACCAGCTATCTCCTCTATTTTCCATCTGAATAAACAAAATTCATAAGTTGAAAGCTTTGTTGTTCAATGATGGAGTTAACACATTTTTATCACAATTAAGAAATTGTCTTGAGACCTTCTGTGACTGAGTGATGAGTTTGTTAGAAAGCGATACTAATCCAGGGGGAAATGAGAGAAAATTAAACTGATGGATGAGTGCTCCGTAGGATTCTGTAGCAGTGTCCTCTCCTTTTTAAAAAGAACCAAGATAAGAATATGGAATAGTCTAGAATTTCAGTGTTTAATTATAAACACAATTATAAATTAATTTCACGTCTCATTTAGTAGAAGAGATGCCAGTTCACCCCACTTTTAATTTTAGGAGAAACAATGATTTGTGATTTACGAAAGGAGAATTATCTTTCTGACATCTCTATCTTTCTGATTGTATTCTGTGTACCTAACATAGAAGGAATTTGGGATTCCTTTCAAAGCCTCTATGTTGATTCCCTTGACTGTAATGAGGTATTGTCATTATCCCTGAAAGATACTTGTTTGGGGATTTTTGAAAATACTTCTTGTTTTTGTTTTTTTGTTTTTGGATCACGCCTGGTTGCACTCGGGGGTTACCCCTGGCTCAGTACTCAGAAAAATTGCTCCTGGCAGGTGCCAGGGAACATACAGAATGCTGGGAACCAAACTGGGGTCTGTCCAGGGGAGTCTGTGTACAGGTAAACACTCTACCATTGTGCTATAGCTCTGGCCATGAAAATACTTAATATATTTTCATGTGAAATTTTATGCTCATGTCTTGAGTTGATCGGTGTCTCATTTTGATTGTGTGGGCATGGTTTTTTTTTTCTTATTTTTTCTTTTTTTTGGTTGTTGGGCCACACCTCATGCCTAGAGGGACTCGTGAAGTTTATGTGGTACTGAGAATCAAATTTGGGTTATTGTGTTTAAGACAAGCAACCTACGTGCTGTATTATCTCTCCAGGTCTCGTTTTCAAAGAATACGGTAATCACACCAATCAATTATTAGTTGATAAATTAGTTTTTCTGTTTAATGTAGATCTTAAAGCGTGAAACTGATGCTTGCTGGAAAGAGTTTGAAACGACTTCATTGAACTTAGAAGAACTTGTAAGTGACACAGACAAGGAATTTTTTATTACAACAAGAGAAACGTTAAAGGAAAAAGAAAATGAGCTTCAGAAAAATCTTATTTCCAGGTATAGTTCTGAAATGTATTCACTTATTATTTACTGTATTAATAGCATTTTTTTAGTTAGACTAGTATTTTGCTAAATATTTTTGCATTTCATTTTATAACCATGGAAAAACTGCTATTATTTTTGCCTTTTACTGATAGAGAGACTAATAGTTGAGGAGGTTGAATTACAAACTGAACATACCTCTGGTCTGAGATTGAAATAGATCTTAATATTGATCATCTCGGCACATTTCCCATTTCTCCCCTTAGAAATGAATTTTGACTATATTATATTTCTCTAGATCTTGATTTCCTCGATCTAAATTGAAGGTGCTATTTATGTGTAGCACGATATGTTTTTTTCCATATTTTATTAAGGAAGAAATGGAAACCCTAATCTCTGATTTAAGTATATGTGAGTCACACTTTCCAACTTATTATTATCAGTAGAGTCAATTATTTGAACTCTATTGTATTTCTACTAATAAAAATGAATATGAAGTTTACATGCTGTTAAAGCGAGGTTAAATTATGTTCAATAACTTGTTCAAAAAAGCAGTATATTTGGGGCTGGAGCAATAGTGGGTACAATGTTTGCCTTGTACACAGCCAATCAGGGTTCAATCCCCGGCATCCCATAATGTCATATGATATCCCCAATCTTCTAGGAATCATTTCTGAGTGCAAAGCTGGAGTAACTCCTGAACACAACCAAGTGTAGCCCAATTCTTCTCGCCAAAAAAGAGAATTGTTTTATAGTAATTATAATAATTTTTCTTTAGAGCGATGTTAAACTGTTAAGCATTCTTAGATATAGCAAAGAACTCAAAACTTTGTCACTTTGAATTGCTGGGTTTGAACTTCAATACAGTAATCTATCTACACCATTGTATTTATATTTTGGGGAAAAACATCTCAACCAGTTCAGGGAACCTGGGGACACTTGACCAACAGGGTTACCTGGTTTAATTTCTTGTTGCTAGAGGCCCAGGATGACAACTGGGAGAGTGTAATTAGACCCAATGATGTTTGGAGGTCGCCAGAGCTCTACTTGTGTGTGTTTGAAATACTGGAACTTGGGTTCTAGAGTTTACTAGACATGTACCCTTGACCACTGAGCTATCTTCTCACCTAACTCGCATATGAATTCTTATGAGATCACCATTTTCTCTTCTAGAGTACGTTGTGGCATTAATATATTTTATTGACTGCCTTTCTGCTTGTGTCGCCCACCTGTCTAATTATATTTTTTACCTAGAATGGAGTCCTTGGAGACTGCACTGCAGATTGTATTACCTGTGGAGAGGGAATCGCTCCTCATCTGCAGCTCAGACTTGTTCCTCCAAGAAATAGCCATTCAAGAATTCCAACTCATTGACATTCATGGCATTTATCAAAACTTAAGGGTAAATATCTAAGTTCTCATGAAATAGGTGTAAAATAAATTTTCAGATATTTATGGATTTTTACACCAATCATTTATGTTTAGAATATAAGACATGATGGGGAAAATATTTAATCATTTAATCATTAAAAAGCTGATTTCTCAGCTTTTTAATTCTTTGCAAATTTGGAAGTAGGGAACCAAGATTTACAATGAAGTATTGAACTGGAGAGATAGTATAAAAGTTAGGCAGCCTGCTTCCCACACAACTGACCCAGATTCAGTCCCTACAACGTATGGCCCAAAAGCCAAAAAAAAAAAGAGTAATTTTATAATTTCATGAGTTAAGACTTGTTTATGAAATGTCTTCAAGGCTGAAATCTTAAATATGTACTAGATCTGTATGCTCAAGTTTGCATTTTTACAGTTTATTTATTTTAAATTCCATTTTAAATAAAAATATTGGTTTAGATTTTAAATTATAAAATATCAAATGTAACTGTGAGTCAGTATTTTCATTGAGACAGTAGATTTTTATATTTGGTTTTGAGAGACATTAGGAACAGTATCAGATAAGGAAATAGCTGAAGCTGTTTCTGATGATTTATAATTAATTTTGGGATCACACCCGGCAGAACTCAGGGGTTACTTCTAGCTCTGTGTTCAGAAATCGCCCCTGGCAGGCACGGGGGATGAACCACCAACCTTCTGGATGTAAGACAAATGCCCTACCTTCATGCTATCTCTCTAGCCCAATTAAATATTTTCTTGTATTGCAACTGTCTACCTTGAATAAGCCTAAAAGCAAGTTTTTTTTTTTTAAATCAGATCTGGTCATGTAATTTTTTTATGTGGGTCAACACATATAATTTGAGGTTAATTTCTCATGTAGTCTTTCTTTTTTCAGCCTTGTGTTTTCAGCTTTTCTTTCTTTCATTCCAGACTATCCAAGATTCCATAGCAAAACAGATGGAAATATGTAAGCATTTGGAACAGTCCAACAACTTGGCATTCAAGCAATTGCACCCACTAGATTTACACGCATCACAGAAGATTGTAGAGACACACAGAACCCAACTCAAAGAAATGAACCTCAAAGTGCAGATGTGTGAAGATATCCTCACAGCCCTTGAAGAATTTTTGGCTTCTCTGAGAACAGCAGAAAGTATGGTTGAACTTGGAACCTCCTCCGACACCGAAGAGGTACCAGAGAGTACTTTGCTAGTGGAAAGTAAGGAGGGAAAAATTCACCCAAAAGACAAGGCCAGGCATTTGGACAAATGTTTGGAAATGCTTGAGATCAGCTTAAAAAATGTTGCCGTGGATGAAATAACTTCCTGCGAAGAAATTGTTGAGATGGTGTCCACAAAGTTATTAGAGTCTTCTGCATCAAAAGAGCTTCTTGAAAAAAACAAATTGCGAGAAACTTGTGTTTTCAAAAGTAATGAGTTCCAGAAAAATATCCAAGATTTACACAATCAAATCAGTAAAATTGGTCTGAAAGACCCTACTGCCCCTGCTGTGAAACAGAGGTAGGTGCCGCTCTGGTTCCCATAACTTTTTATGAACGATCTTTCTTATTTTTCCAACCAGCTATGAGATGTAGTAAAGGCATCATTTCTCGCTCTGCTTCTAGTTCAGGCTCCTGCTGTCCCACATTCTACATTCTTTTCTGTCGACTCCAAACAAGTTTTCTTTGTTCTCTGTTTGCCTTTATGCATTGTTGCCTATTTTCTTTGAAGTGATCATTGCCACAGAGAAAGGAATAGTGAACTGTATAAAGTAGGCGTATTGCTTCTGGCCTCTTGCTGCTGTGCCTTGATGAAGAATTTTTCTCTTGGTGGGAGACGTAAGCAATGCAGTGTGGTTTATAATGAAGCAACAGGTGTCATGGGAGAAGATGTGTGTGGGTCATGTTGTCCCTGCTTCTTCTTTTATGAGTTAGTCTCTTCTCCCAGTGGAACAAGGATGGCATTAACAGGTCATGAGACTGAGTTGAAGAGTAGGTTAAGTTTAGCAGTTTTTCTTGAAACTGAGTAGAATTAGAATAAACTGAGGCAGCAGTCTTCTCCATGCATGCAGATTTTCTTTTCTCATTCTTGGTTTTTGGGAAACCATGCCTTACTTCTCTTGAGCTTATGCTCAGGAGTCTGTCTCAATAACATGCATCGTAGGCTATTGAGCCACCTCTCTGGTATGAATGATAGTTTTCTCTTTATTTATTAGCTTTTTATTTTTGCTTTTTGGGTCATATTTGTGCTCAAGGCTTACTCCTGGCTATGCTCAAGGGACCATATGCTTGCTGGGGATTGAACCAGAGTCTGCAGCATGCAGACTATATGTAAGGAAAGTGCTTTAGCTTCTTTCTGTATTGTCTCTCAGACTGCCAAGTGCTGCTATTTTAATGATGTCAGACAGTTTCCAGGTCCTGAAAATGGAAATATCAGCAAGAGTCAGTGTTATTACACTCCTGCCCTTTCTAAATCCCTCCTGCTTTCTATTTCCTCTAATCACTTAGTGTGTCAGACTCTTTTAAGGCTGTTTGCTGATCAAGCCCATTTTCTGTAATTGCCTTTAGTCCTCATCAATGAGACTTTCATTCCTCCAATTCTCAAGTTCTTAATGAAGTGCAGAAGTAATTACTAATTTATAATAAATTTTATTGTTAATAGATTTTATATGGGCTTATAAATAATAAATACAAGGACTTTATAAATAAAAGAATATGTTTAGAAGTAATTGCTTTAATTTTTACTTTTGTTATTAAAACAACAAATAAATATTGGCTGCCAGGAACTGGTTTAGGTACTAGAAATATAGCAATGAACAAAACATAAATTTTTGCCCTTTACAGAACTTGCTCTCTAGAGCAAAGCTGGAGAACATTGATCCACAGGTTGTAGAAAGCCTGAGAAATCATGAGAAGGCCTGAGTCAAATGACAAAATAGACTGTATGCTTCATGCCTGTTGCTTGCAGGCTATCAGCCCGTATTGTTTTTTTTTTTTGGGGGGGGGGTCACACCCGGCAGTGCTCAGGGGTTACTCCTGGCTCCATGGTCAGAAATTGCTCCTGGCAGGCACGGGGGATCATATGGGGCACCGGGATTCGAATCGATGACCTTTTGCATGAAAGGCAAACGCCCTACCTCCATGTTATCTCCCAGGCCCCCAGCCTGTATTGTTGCCCACAAATTATATCATAAAAATGGGCGGAATTGTGATTGGAGCAGTGGCAGAAGCAGTAAGGCGTTTGCCTTGCATGTGCTGACCTAGGACGGAGAGTGGTTCGATCCTCTGGTGTCCCATATGGTCCCTCAAGCCAGGAGCAATTTCTGAGCACATAGCCAGGAGTAACCCCTGAACTCACAGGGTGTGAACCCTCCCTTAAAAGGGGAGGAGTAAGATGCTTCACATGTTTGCCAGTGTCAAAAACTAGAGAAAAATTAAGCAAGGAAGGGGCTGGAGCAGTAGTAGAGCAGGTAAGGTGTTTGCCTTGCATTGCTGCTAACCCAGGTTCAACCCCTTGCATCTCATAAAGTCTCCTAAATGCTATCATGTATAATTCCTGTGTACAGAGCCAGGAATCATACCTGAGCATTACTGGGTGTGGTCCCACCAAAAAAAATTAAGCAAGAGAAGGAGAGGGGGTATAGTTCAAATAGTCATCGGGATAGCTTTATGGAGAAGATTCTACATGTATCTTGAAGAGTCTATCAGATTGGTGACACATTAGTCAGAGGGTATCGAGGAAGCACTGGCATCAGAAATGATTCCAAGATTCCACAGTTCCACTC
>PVKC010050729.1:0-10417 GCA_004027635.1 Crocidura indochinensis
AAAAAAAAAAAAAAAAAAAAAAAAAAAAAAAAAGAAAGAAAAGAGAGGCCCTCAGGGGTACAAAATTGAGCCTCATATTTAGGGAACCTTGTTGAGCTTTTAGTGTTTTATACCTGAACAATTTGCCTAGTTCTGTACCTATAAAAGTCTGAAGTATAGAGAGACAATGTCAGGTGGTCAAGGAACAGGTCAGGGAGACCCGAGGGAACAAGGACTCAGAACCACTGTGACTCTGATTGGGGACTGATATCTTGGTTTCAACATTTGGATTTTACCAGTTCCTGTCTTTTGCTTCCTCCACTGAGAAATGATGCTACTTTGTAAATTCAAAACAAAACAAAAAGTATGCCTTTCTATGCAAGCATTCCAAATAAAACAAATCATTTTATTTTATAGCATTCAGGGTTGATTATTGTTGCTGGATCTGAGGGGCACACCAGGAGATGTTTGGGGGACCACTAGATTTTAAAGGACATTCATAATCCAGTCACCTTCAGAGAAGACCATCTTAGTCTTTGCAGTGTGTTTGGGGAGGGGGTTTCCCTAAATCATGCTCAGGAACCTTGGGGACTCCACTTGCATTCTCAGAGAACTGGCCTGACATCTTAATGCAATGATTAAAAAATGTGGTGCTTCTTGGGCCCTGCCATGCCTGGAGTTATCTTTTATGTTCCAGAAATGTTTGAGGGACTCCAGGATTGCACCCAGAGATGTTTGGGGATCATACTGGATTGAACCTCTGTATTATGTGCATAAAAGATAATTTTGAACATTTGATTGAAGGTGACTAGAAAGATAATATAGCAGGTGAGGTGCATGTCTTGCATGTGACCAACCTGGACTTGATTTCCTACATCTCCTATGGTCCCCTGAGCTTTCCAGAAGTAATCCCTGAGCATAGAGCCAGCACTAAAGCCAGATGTGACTCCAATACAAAACCAAACCAAAAAGCTCCTTAATGCTTTGGTAAAGATCATTTGACAAAAATGGAATCATACATACTTTTCTACAATTCCCCATGGGTCACAGCTCACAAATAGTGGGGTGTCTAGACTGTCCTAGTTTTTATTTTTCCCTGAGATACATAAATATAGATCTGGGCTAATTAGCTGAAATAAGTTAGACATTTTGTTAAAAGGGAAAACTGAACAATAAAGCATATTAAAGATGCATAGATGGTTATGAAGTTGTCCCATTCTGAAATACAGGATCAATATTAACAGTAATGGAAATACAAGTCAGAGAGCTTAGAAATGGCTTGGCACAGTCTCATTTTTATGTTGACCTCGTTCTTTACAGACAAATGATTTGGCCTCTACTCTAGTTTTCTAAATTAATGTATTCATCCATCCATTCAAGATATGTTGACTGAGTTCCTGGCAGAAAATGAAATATAATGAAAGGTCTCCACACTCCTGGGGCTCGAGTTCTAAGTGGAAGAAAGAGGACAAATGCAAAGATCAATACACAAAAATAGCAGATAACGGTAGTGGTGTGTAGAAAATGAAAATCCAGAAATGTAACAGGAAATGGCCGTAGGGTCAGACTCTCCCAGGGAAGGTCATTGAGAAACAATGATAGAAATGACTCCAGCTATGCAAAGGACAGAGTGGAGACTGGAATCACCCGGAGAGGGGTCAGCTACATTGTGGAAATGACCTTGGTGTAGGTATCAGGAAATATAGAAGGTGATATTGAAGGAGATAATTGGGGTGAGGGGTTGAACCATACCTGGTGGCACACAGGGGTTACTCCTAGCTCTATGTTTAGAAATCACTCCTGGCAGGCTCGGGAACCATATGGGATGTGCCAGCAATTGAACCAGAATTGGCTTTGTGCAAGGCAAATGGCATCCCTGTGTGTTATCACTCCAGCCCCTGAAAGAGATGATTTTCAGTATCATTGCCAAGTAGGGAACATAATAGAACGTGCCAATTTTATGAGTTAGGAATTAAGTATGAACTTTCTTTTAGAAGTTTCTAGAAAGTTTTATTTGTTGGTTTTGTTTTGGGGCCACACCGGTGGTGCTCAGGGTTTATTCCTGACTGTGCTCAGAAATTACTCCTGGCAGGCTTGGAGGGACCATATGGGATGCTGCAAGCAAGGCAAATGCCTTATCACCTGTGCTATTTTTTTGGCCCCTGGAAAGAGCAAGATTTTAAGTCAAGAAAAAACATGATATTGCTCATGTTTTCAAAGGATCACTTTGAGTCACACTGGCACTCAATCTTTTTCCAACCATTGCTCCCTCTTAACTAAGTTTCCTTCTTGTGCTCCCCATTCTTCTGGTTGGTCCCCTAGTCTCATTCAGTGAACCCTTTTCTGATCATTTTCATCTAGGACTCCCTTAGACTATCCTGTAGCCATGTATGGTGCCCTTGTGAGAAGCTTAATACTTTAAAAAAAAAAGCTTAATACTTAAAACTCTTAATGTTGCATAAAGCAAAACAAACCGACAGATGAGGAAGCTCCCACCACCAGGTGCCCATGGATTAAGGTTGGGTGACTGGCAGCAAAACAATGGGGGAGAGGAACAGGAGGAACTAGACACATGGATTATATGCTGGATATAGAGTGGACAAGACTTGATGAACTCCAACAGAGGGTTGTTAGGAGTTGGGGTAACAGGATCAATGAGTAACCAGTGGTGTTACTAAGATTTGTCACATAATTGTTTTGGAAAAAATAACCTTTTCTGGTACTATGCAGATTGTGAGTATGTCTCCTGATGATGATGATAATGGTCCCTTTCGTGGACTGAAGCTTCCCATATGCTCAGTCCTTCTTATTTAGCTCTGTATGTCCTAGGAGAAGAAAAAAGGTACAAGTTCAGTTCAATTCCATTTCTTTCCCCTCACTCACCACATTACTAAGTGGCCCCTGTTTCACAGGTGACCTTTGCCTCTCTGTGGATTGCATTGCCAAGGAAACAGATTGTTGAGCAGAGACGCTGTAACTAAATCCTATTAAATGTGGCATAATTCAGACAAACCACACCAAGCCAACCAGTGCCTGCGTAGGAGATTGGCTTCCAAATGTCCCTTTCTTAATGCCTAGCGACATCCCTAAGAAGGTTAAATGTGTAGCTGCCTGTCTAATTCGACCAAGAGCGCTAGACTTGTACATGCCTGCCCCCAAATCTCTTGTCTGAATGTCAGAATTGTTCATTAATCTCCCCCAAATGGTATTTTTGCAAGGGAGCTCTCTGCGTGGCACTAGCTTGAACAGAAGACCCCCCAAAAGCCGTTCTTTTCCTCAGTTAGACGTCCTTTACTTTGTAAAACATTAAGCAAAATGGTTTCACAACCAATAGATGGTCAAAATAGGGTTGGAGGGCATCCAGAATGAGAGTTTTCAGAAGCAGAGATTGTTTCAAGATCAACTAGAAGGCCAGAGAGATTGCTTTCTGTGCCAGGACCCACAGCACTTAGAAATGACTAGCTCAGGCCACTGCCCACATCCCCTGGCTGGAGACCTTTGATTTCATTGTTACTCCTCTCCCTATTCCTCTGCTAATATTTGCCCTCAATCCTTCTTCTGTATCCATTCCTCCTTTCCTACCTCTTTGGTCACT
The DNA here is from genome assembly GCA_004027635.1 of Crocidura indochinensis. NCBI lineage: Eukaryota > Metazoa > Chordata > Mammalia > Eulipotyphla > Soricidae > Crocidura > Crocidura indochinensis. The sequence goes on from PVKC010050729.1 coordinate 3,575, forward strand.
TCCTCCCTTCCCAGATGAGTCCTTATAACTCATTTCTGACTCTTTATCACTCAAATAGAACTTCTTAGCCAAGTCCAATTATTTATTTATTTTATTTCATTTTATTTTTGGAGGCCACAACCAGCAGCGCTTGGAGGTCACTCTTAGTCTATTTAGGGGACCACGCCATGTCAAAGATCAAACCCAGGTCTCCCACATGTAAAGCATGTCCTCCAATCTTCCAAACCACCTTCCTAGCTATAACAGGACAGATTGGTTGTTCCATATTCCCCAAGAGGGGAATGGAAATCCCATATCCCCTATCCGGAGTGGATAGGAGATGCTGTTCCGGTTATAATAGTCTGCAATAAATAATCCACACAGAAATGAAGGGTAGAAGAGGCAAGAAACGCATACTACAAGCTGTTCGCCCACAAGCCATTAGTTCCACACGTGAAACCACAAGCCTAGAGGAAAAGCTCCTTCTCTCCGCCTTTCTGCCACCCCTTTATTGAGATCTAAAGAAAAGAAAGAAAGAAAAAAAGAAAAAAAGCCTGAAGGAAGGCAGTGGAAACACAGATACAGAGGGGAACCATTTCAAAGGCCTCTATTTACCTCACACCTAACCTCCAAGCCCTCCTTTATATCCCTTCACTTAGTCCCTTACCACTTTCCAGGAGTATCTCTCTCTTTCGTTACAATATGAACTCACTTACCTATTAAATGTGTTTTGTACAAATATGGTTTTTATCCCCTTTTCAATTAAACATCCTTAAGACTGGCTACAGGGCTGTTGTCACTTGACCCTTTCATCGTATTAAAAAGCAAAGCTGGCTGAGTGAGAAAAAGTATGATTCAAATGGATGTGGTGTTTATAGATAAGTTAATACTAAGTAACATTCAGGATTGAGCTGATTGCATGTGGAAAGCCACCCTGGAGGGCACATGAGGTAGTTACAGCCCTTCTGCCAAAGAAAAATTGGGGGTGGCATGAAGTTTCTACCATGTCTACTCTACCTGCTATGGATTTAGAGAATCGTTGAGAACTAAGTTTTGGTTTTGAGAACTAAGATTTGGTTTTGAAGTTAAGATCAATGAATAGCGGAACCCACAGGGTTAGGAGCAGGGTCCTATCTGTGTCCTAACCTATCCATTCTGTGGGATTTGAGGATAAAAATGGGATCAAGTGGGCAGGGGCTATAGCACAGTGAATAGGGTGTTTGCCTTGTACATGGCAGATCTGGGTTTGATTCCTGGCATCCCATTTGATCTCCCAAGCCTGCCAGAAGTGATTTATGAGCACAGAGCCAGGAGTAATCCCTGAGTACTGCTGGGTGTGACCCAAACTCCCCCCTGAAGAAAGTGGAACCAAAGAAAACTCACTTATTAAGGTTGAGCTAAGAAAAGAGAAAAGGATCAGATAAATAGGACAGGAATGTGGTGCTTGCCTTGAACACAGTTGACCTGGGTTTGATCCCAGACACAGCATATGGTTTCCCCAAGCACCACTAGGACTGATCCTTTTTTTTTTTAAAATAATGATTTTTTTAATTTAAGTACAGTGGTTGCAAAAATGTTCATAGTTGAGTTTTAGTCATCTAATGTACACCAGCCTTTACCAGTGTAACTTTCTGTCCACCAATGTTTCCCATTTCCTTCCTCCTCCACTACCGGCCTGTCTTTAGGAAAGGCATTCCATTTCTCTCACTATCATTGTCATGGTGGTTGTTAGTGCAGTTATTTCTCTAACTGTGCTCATCACTCTTTATGGTAAGCTTGATATCATGGGCTGGCCCTTTCAGACTTTATCTCTATTGTCTTTGAGTATTATTACCATATTGTCTTTTATTTTTCTTAAATCAGGACTTATCCTTGAATACAGAACCAAAAGTCGCCCTGAGACCACTGGTTCAACTCTTTCCCCCCCCCCAATAAAAAGATGAGAAAAGAAGTAGAAAAGCATTGCATATCAAACACTCATCAACCCTCAGAATATCTACAAAGCATTATCCCCACCTTCACTGCATTTGCAGACTAACAGTTCAGCTTCTTAGAAAGAGCTCTGAAGTATGTACCAACAGAAGGAAGTGCCCAGCATGGAAAGACACATGGGAAACTACAAAGAGTTGATTTATGAGTGTGTTTGTATGTGTGTGGGCAGTAATTTTAGTCCCAAGAGAGGAGGCATTTACGTTGCTAATGTCCTGACCATGTTAATCTTGAACATTACCATTCAACAGGAAGGACATTGCAAACCAAATGCGTCATTTAAGGTGGACTTCTACTGTCTTTTTAAAAGTCTAAAGAAAAGGGAAAACTTGTCTTCATATCATGATCTTATTGAACACAAAATCTCTGAAAAGTTTCCATGTCAACAGTCCAATTATGTCTAGGAAATATCCAGGATGTGGATCAACTTGGACTAGCCATTTGACAGTGCTCTGGAACTCTGTGGTGTGTGTCTAGTGGACACCCTACTGGAAAGCACAGTTTAAAATCCTGTGTGGTGTGTCCAAGACCATAAAGGATGACCCAGGTTTAAGGAGTAAATGTTGGGTTAGACTTGGATTCATTGATGTTATTAATCTAGTAAATGAGAGTCAAAAGATGTAAATGAGTCAAGTTGAATCTTCAATATCACAGGAATATTGCCCTCAACCCTTCCCCAACCTGAGCTGTATAAGGTTTCCCATCACCCCTCTTTCATTCTGGACCTACCTTTCACAACAGAGGTGTGAAATGCCAGGTGCCCATTTCTTGGGTTTTCCTTACAACTAACACATATGTACATGTGGTTCCTCTGTCCAATGGGTCATACGGCTGGAATTGGAGGCAGAGTTCTGACCTGGGTGTCTAACTGCAAAGCCTTTCCTACCATTACACATTGTTGTTATTAGTTGGTGTTGGGTCCCGTTTACTCCTTTATTAGTTATTTGTGTATCCTCAAAGAGCTCCCAGAATGAGAAATTGATTCCCATCCCCTTACCCCCTTGTGGGGGGCAGATCTTGGTAATATTTATCTGCAGCAAATAATCCACATAGACAGGAGGGTAAAGGGGTAAAAAGGTTGGGTGCAGAGAGTCCTTTGTCAGCCTACTGACAGTTCCAAAAAACACCGGGAGCCAGCCAGTAAACTCTGCCAAAAGACCCTGAACACCTCGCTCCTCACTCAACAGCGCCCCCACCTGGAAAGTCAAGGTGGGACAACAGGCAAAGAATAACCTTAGGAAAATGTTTTCATATACAACAGTTGGAAGGATCATTCTAAGAAAGAACAGAATTATGAGGTTGAAGAGACAGTACTGTGAGTATAGTGCTTGCCTTGCCTGCAGCCAGTCTAGGTTTAATCCCCAGAATCACCTGTGGTGCCCAAGTATTGCTATAACAGGGCCAGAAGCCCTGAGTAATGACAGATATGTCCTAGAAATAAAAAAAAAAAAAAAGAAGAAATAGAGTTAAATATCTCTCTAGTAAAATAAGACATGAAAAAAAGAAAATGAGATGAAGTAAAATGCAAAAACTATACTTGTGCACCAGTGGAAATTTATTGAAATTCTCCCGTGTTTCCTCATACATAGAAAGAGAATTTCATTAATAAGGTGGGCATGTTACCTGGGAACTCAGTGGTCTTTGATACTCAGTGTTCCTAATTTCCAGGGAAGAGGAGTCGGAGAGATAGCATGGAGATAAGGCATTTGCCTTGCATGCGAAAGGACGGTGGTTTGAATCCCGGCATCCCATATGGTCCCCTGAGCCTGCCGGTAGCGATTTCTGAGCATAGAGCCAGGAGTAACCAACCCCTGATCGTGGCCAGGTGTGACCCCAAAACAAGCAAACAAACAACAAAAAAAGAACATTTAGCCTAATTTCCAGGGAATTACTGAGTGGACATATGTGAATAACTTAGTTTGGGTTGGGTTTCAATACTTGGATCGCCAAAAGCTTAACAATTGTTAAACTTGGAATACCCTTAACAATTGATGGTTTCTGTGTTAATCCTGAGAAAGAAAGTTATTGATCAAAGTGGGTTTGGAGGGCACTTCAGAATAGGGGGAAAGTTTGAACATGGTAGCTTACAGTAAAAGAAAACTTCTCTCATACTCTGTTGGCCAGTAGTACAAAATACAGCCAACAGAATGCAATGTCCCCTCAAATATTCTTAGGTTGAATTTTTCCAGTTCCTGGCACCTTCCAGTTTTCCTTGGCTTGTGACCCTCTAATCTCTTCCCATTTTCACTGTCTTCTCTGCTTTTGTGTCTGTAAGTCAAACCTCCTTTTCTTTTCATGGATAAAGACACCCTTGACTTAAGCATTCATGCCATATCCAGTCTGATCTCATCTTCCAGTGATCCCATTTTCAAGTAAAGTCACAATCATGGTTATTTGAGGGCTGGGATTAAGACATATATCTTTCAGGGGCATTGTCTGTTGTACCACAGGTTGTTCAGAGACTGAAGTCTACCAAAGCGATCTCCAGTTTATCACTTGGCCTTATGTTAGGCTATACTAATTTACAGTCAGAAAAGCATGCAGGCAACTGTTCAGACAAAAATGCTTTGTGGGTTTCAGGGGAGTAGCAGCTCTAGAAGGAAAACTCCAGGCTGGGAGGAGATAAAATAAGCCCAGAGCAGAATCTGTTCATGAATTAATAAACAAAAATGAATTAGGAAGGTAGAACAATATAATCAGAATGAAAACTCCAAGTTACTATCACAGGGGAAATAAGTAGAGATAGAAAGTGTGTGTGTGTGTGTGTGTGTGTGTGTGTGTGTGTGTGTGTGTGTGTGTGTAAGGATAAGGGAAATAGAAATACAATTGACAATTGCAATGAAGAATAAAGACTTGAAGAATTGAAATAAACAATAAAAGTTGATATGCTTGAGTATGAGATCTTAAAAAATAAAACAGGACTTGAAACATTACTTTAAGAACCATTCCTGATTTTCTGCAGTTGCTGTTGGAGGACTTTCTGACATAACAACTCTCATCCCACTGAAAGACACACTTCCATCAATTATTGGCCAATTAACCTTTCAACCTTGTCTTCTTGGTGTCAATTCATCAGCATGCATGGGGCCAATGCAGTGACTGAGCATATATTATCTATGGTTATAGTCAAAATTCTTTGGAGAAGCAAATAGCCACAATGAAGTTATTTACACAGACTGCACAGGTCATGGGTTACTAGTCATAAGGACAAAGACCTTTCTTTGGGTGAACCACTGCTTCCTGAACCATTCACCTCAGACTTGGGGGGACCAGGGTTGAGAGCCTTATGGAGGTGAGCTTGTTGCTTCCACTTGGAATAAGCTTAAAGATGTGCACAAAGGAAACAGTGAAATAAAGTTGTATCAAGGCTTTAGAGTGTGGTGGCTGACACGTATGTCTGTGTATGTATGAGTCATATTTTTGCCTTTGGAAGCACAGCATGATGGCTTAATGGTGAAGGACAGCAATCAAGGAATGTTCACACAGAAAGGGGAGGAGCCCCCAAGTCTTACCCTTTCATGACAACTGAACCTGTGAAGGAGAGCTCCAGCAATGTTCTTTAGATCTTGAACATTTTGGGGGGAAAGGTTAAGGGGTCACACTTGGCTGTGATCAGGGCTTACTACCAGTTCCATGCTTAGGGATCAATCTTAGGACTCAAGGAACCATATGTGATGCTCGGAATCAAATCTAGGTCAAATGTATACAAGCCAAGAACCCTACACTCTGTACTCTCTTTAGCTCTAGCCTCATTTTTTATTTTCTGGAAAGAAACCAGTTGGAAACAAGAGAAGGACTTGACTTGGCTTTAGTCATTTGTCTAAGAGTGGGGAAATATTCTATCTTCTTTAACTGCAGAGCTGTCTGTGGAAAGGCACTTTTCAGTAAGCAAGGATGCCAGATCTTGGGCTATTTAATTGACCTGCTCTGTCATACTGGAACCATTCTGGTTCATTGCTATTTCCCCTGTGGTGACACCAGTGGAATAGACTGGAGAGCAGGATAAAGTAAAATATCAATTCTGCTTGCTCCAACATATGAAGTTGGTATTGCTTTCCCATGCACACAGGCATGAAAGGGAAATATCCTTAGCCTTCTCTTATCTGTCCTGCACTGCAAGGTGTGTCTTGAAGCAAATGGGTGCTGGAGTCAAGGGTTTGGGTTTGGGTTAGAGAACTATTTCAGAAGTTAATGTGCTTGCCTTCCATGTGGCTAGCCCTGTTTTGAAACCCTAGCAACACATCTGGTCCCCATGAACACTGAGCAAAGAACTAGAAATAGGCCATGAGCATTGCAGAATAGCCCCCAAACAAACAAGCCCTCAAAACTCTTAGTTTCAGAATTTCTAAGTTAGATGTTTAGTTGGATGTTGGTTATTGGATGTTGAATGATTGATGTTGGGTGGTTGGATGTTGGATGGCTGATGTTGGATTTAGATGATTAGGTAATTGGATGGTTCGTATTGGTTGGTTGGATGTTGGATGGCTCATGTGGATGTTGGATAGTTGGATGTTGAATGGACATTGGAAGTTGAACGGCTGAATGCTGCCTAGATTATCTTTGAGCTGTGACCAGAGGCAAATGTGTAATTTCTCTGATCTCCAAATCGTCTGATCAAATAAATAAATAAATTCTCTTTAGAGAAAGGGATAGTGGGTTACATGAAAGGAAGGGTCAAGGGTATAAACTTCAATCTCCATCAGCCTCCACTTCCTCCATGACTCATATCCTACTTTTTCAGTATCCATTTTCTCACCTTCCCCTTCACCTCTATAAGAGGTCTCCTGGGTTTCAGTTCTGAGTCAGAGCTCCTCCTGTCTTCACCTGTCAGTCCATGAAAACCATGTGGCTGCATTTCAATATCCCAGCAGGAAT
>PVKC010050730.1:0-10534 GCA_004027635.1 Crocidura indochinensis
TTTTTCTTTCTTTCTTTTTTTCTTCCTTTTCTTTCTTTCTCTTTGGTTTTTGGGTCACACTTGGCAGCGCTCAGGGATTACTCCTGGCACTATGCTTTTATATATATATGCTTTCCCTAAGAGAAAGAAGTACTAGATCCAATCTTCCAAGAAGTCTATGATATAAATTCATGCAGATGCAATAGTATCTGTGCAGTTAAGGAAAGGACTGATGTGAAGGAAAGGGGTTTCAGTAATGGCACTGGAACCCAGAAGGAGGATGAGAGAAGGTTGGAAAGGAGGACCCGTTAGAGCTTGGTGGAGAGGATTAGAATGAGAACCTCCCTGTTCTAGCCCAGACACAGGTCTGACTGTCCCCAGGGAACAAAGATTCAGAATGGCACGGGACTCCGGAAGTTGGCGGGAAAAGACCCCAAAAGACAGAACCTTTTGCTTTTGGTGGAAGGGCTTAAGACATAAGGTTCCCGATTCTTTCCTGGACACAAATCTGGCTGGCCCCTAAGGGCAGATGAACAGTGATGTCAATGAAACCCAGAAGGAGACTGAGAGAAGGCTGTAAAGGAGGCCCTGTTCGATCTTGGTGGAGTAAATTAGGACAGGAGCCTCCTTGTTCCCATGGAGACACAGGCCTGACTCTCCTGATGGAAAAACTAAGCAATCCCCCCTCTATTTTCTTTTAGGAGTCAAACCCAGGCATGCTCATGGCTTACTCTTGCATAATGCTCAGGTATCACTTCTAAAGGTGCATAGACACCCTATGCAGTGCCTGGATTAAACCTGGTTAGGCTGTATGCAAGGCAAGGACCCCAACTCCTATACTATCTTTCTGCCTTCACCACTATCCTTATGTCATTTCTTATCTAATATTCATGACTCTCCATTTCCACCTCCCCTACTGTTTTTAATTGATGATTAAGGTTCTGTATATATAGTTACTTATCCCCATTAATCCCAAAGTGTCCATGGCCTTCCATAGTGCCTTGTGTGAGTTCACTTTATTATTCTCTATACCCCTCCCCCAACGTGGAATTCTCAGATTTTTAGTTTAGTGCCCAGAATTTATTTTCAATGTATATTTTCTTGTTTTATTTTTCTGTATACCACATATATCCGAGATATATGTGTGTTTAAATCTGTGTGTTTTAGTCTGTTGCCTCTTGCGTAATATGTTTCATTGCAGTCCCATCAAGTTTATGTAAACTACATGATTTTATCTTTTTTCCTTATAATTCTAAAGTGTATTGTTGTGTATATGTACCACAGCTTTAAAAAAACAATCTATTTGTCATTGTTTATCTCTGGCTGTTATAATATATACTGTAATGAGTGGAGAGGTGTGTGTGTGTGTGTGTGTGTGTTTAGATGTTTTTGTGTTTTGGGATAGATGGCAAAAGTAGGATAATTGGATTATACAGGAGTTCTATTATTACTTATTTGAGAAATAATCATATTCTTTTCAAATGAGACTTACCACACAGCATTACTACTTATAGTGTATGACATGTGGATTCCTTTTTATCACACCCCTGCCAACACAAGTTATTTCTAGTTGTTTTTGTTTGGTTTTTTGGACCACACTCGGTGGTGCTCAGGGGTTACTCCTGCCTCTGCACTCAAAATCACTCCTGTCAGGCTTGGGAAACTATATAGGATGCTGGAAATTAAACTTAGATTGGTCCCTGGTCAGCCTGTAAATTGCCCTGTTCTTTTTTTTTTTTTTTTAAGTATATGCCATTCCCACTAATGTAAGAGAAATAAGACCATATTACTGTTTGAATTTGTTTCTCTGATACTAAGTAATGATGAACATATTTCCATATAATTATTTATTTTCTATATATATGTATATATATATTCTTTGTGAAAATGTTTGCTAATTTCTTTCCCTCAGTTTGATGGGGTTATTAGTGTTTTTGTTGTTAAACCAAATGGCGCTTTATATATTTTGAATTTTAATCATTTATGTGTTATATTATGTACAGATACCTTTTCTCAGTTGGTAGGATATTTTTATCTCAGTCCAAATTTCTTTTCCCCTGTAAAAGCTTTTTAGCTTTATATAGTTCCATTTGCTAATTTTTTGTTATATTTGTCAGTGGAATCAAGTCATTGAAATTACCTCTGAAGTCTCGAATTTGAGACTTCAGTCTATTCTTTCGTTAATGTATTTTATAGATTCTTGTCTAATCTTGAGATCTTTGGTCTGCTTTGAATAAGATTTAGTGTATAGTGTGAGACACAGAACTAGTTTTGTTTCTTTTTTCTTTTTGCAAGTGATTATTCAGTTCTCCCAATACTCTTTATTGCAAAATCTTTTCTTTATCACTTCATGTGCCTAGCTCCTTTATCTACATTTTGAGGCTTTTTTTTCTGAAGTCTCAGAAAATGCTCTACACTTAATTAATAGCTCTTGAAAACCTTTTGTCTCAGAGTGCAGGTGATTGAGAACCTCTTTATTTTAGTATTTCAATGAAGAGGAAAAGAAAAATTCCTTTGTCTGAAGACCATTACTGACCTGATTGTACACAAAAGGTTAATTTTTCTTTTGGGAGGTAGCAAGTAAGAAGCCGGTTGTTTGTTTTTCAGCTTCTTCATTGGCCTTGTACTCCAATAAAAGGGCCCATGGTGGTGAGAAGTTACTAGCACACTAGCACCTGACACCCTGATCTCCTAGCCTTGGCTCAGGGTCTGTCTATTGAAAAATCCCCTCAGTATGTCCATACCCTATCAAATCAAGATACTCATTCAAGTGTATTGAAAAGTCCCATTCAACTGAGTTCCTGACTCAGTTTTCTTGTTTTACTATGTGAAAATTTAATTGTTTTCCAGTTATAATACTTTTAGAATCATGTACTGAACAAAGTAAGTCTCCTATCATGAACTTTTATTTAGTAAGTAAAATAGTTTAAACTAAATAAATTTACTTAGAATAAAATAAGAGAAGAAGAGGGGGGGGAGAGAAAGGTGGAGAGAGAGAGAGAGATAGAGACAGAGAGAAAAAAAGGGGGCTTCTCCAGAGTGTAAAAAGCCAATTTTTATACATTTCTCTGACTTTAGCTATAGAGATAAAAGCCATAATTTTCTTCTATTGAGAGACATAGTAATATTTTAAATTATCAGCTGAATCAAAATATTTTCCTGTATAAAATTTTTCACTGTTCATCTTCTTTCTGGGGTATCTATTCTCTATGATTTTATGATTACTACTCTAAACTCCTAGGGTCCACTGCCTTAGGGGTTTCCAGGGGTCTTGTCTAGCAAGTGCAATACTTCTTTCCTCTTTTCCATTCTTTGGTTTTAGATAGACAATTTCTTCAATTTAACACATTTTTTAACCTCTGGAACACCTACCTTTACATTTGAGCAATTTCTGTACCCAGCAACGAACCAAATAAATGATAACAGAGTAAGTAATGCTTACTAAATATGTAGATGAATTAAGCCTAAATTTGGTAAGGTTTTCATTATGGCAATTTCAAACTATCAACCTAGAGGAGATTGTGATGAGGTGTTTGTAATTATATCTAATTGTAACTAGATGGAGGAATATTGTTATCAAACTATTTAGAGAGGATTGATCTAAATTACTAATAAATATGTGAAGATTTATAATAATTATAAAATGCATAAGACAGACACAGAGACTACTGAATCTGGGAAGAGTTGCATTAACAGATTTAGCTTTGAGACTGATGAGGTATGACATTCTGCTTTTGTGGGCTAAACAGATAAACTTTAACAATACAGTTACATATAAGAATGTATGGGTTTTTCAAGCTCCTAATTGTGTGAACTGATTTCTTAAAGCCAATCTTTGTTAATCATATTTTCTCTAATTTCTATCAATCATATCTACTACTACTACATTTATCATCTATCTATCTATCTATCTACCTATCTATCTGTCTATCTATCTATCTATCTATCTATCTATCTATCTATCTATCTGTCTGTCTGTCTGTCTGTCTGTCTGTCTGTCTGTCTGTCTGTCTGTCTGTCTGTCTGTCTGTCTATCTGCCTGTCTTCCTAACTATCTTCTTCTATTTGCCAATGTTGTTGATTAATGTCTTGGACAAACCTTGCTCTAAAACTGGTAATTTTGAATCCGAAACTGAAGAGTTAGGGTAAGTGGCCCTGGAATTGTGTTCATAGTTTTGTCTGGTTCCCATAGAATGGGTGCTTCTTCAATATATTCTATAATTGTAGACTATCTTGAGATGATTTGAGCAAATTAAATGGTTTAAGTCATATCTGCTGGTTCTTGCTATAGACAAAATGCTCATGAGAAAGCTGTCTCAGATGTCTGGGTGCTAGGTATGCTTTAATACTATTATGAGGGCTACAATGATAGTTCATTTCACCCATATTTTAGCATTTATGAATTTCTTTCATCTTTACTAAATTTATTGTTTTTCCCATGGTTCTTAGCACATTGTTAGACAATTACAAATTAAGAGTGTAATAATGGCAAGTTAAGAACAAACATTTAACTTTGAATTAACCTGTATTTCTGTTTTATTCATAAAGCATTACACATTTCTACACATTTCTTTTAGTACTCGTTTTATTACCAAAATATTAATAATGTCCTATTATTGTTTTATATTTAATTATATGCATAGCCTCAGAATTCTGACCAAAGCTAACTAAGAAATTAAAATACAAATGACAAAAATAATGCAATTTATAAATAAACTTCTCTGAAATCAATTATCTTATTTTCATAGAAAAGACAATTGGAAGGAGAAATTTGTCTATTGAAGTCATCCAAAAGAATAAAAGAATTATTGAAATATAAAAGTATACATCTTTAAATGATAATCAACACCAGCTTTACCATTTTTTGAAGAAGATATTGTTGTTAGTTTTTCTCTACTAGTTAGAAATGTTATGGTCTCTCTGACAAAAGGACATGGGCTTAAAAAGCAAGTTTTGAGACCATATAATAGTTGATCTGAAAACTTCAGGCTATCCATACCTTTTTCCTCTAGTATAATTAAATGTTGTTTTGTATCCTACTTGAATTTTTCTACAGTATTATTAGTTTTGAAGGACAGAGAACAAGAGCCCGGGAAGAATATATCACAGTATTATAGAGGCTAAGGGTATGAACAACTATTGTTCTTGATATTTCATGTTGAATACATTTCAAGGATTAGCATAGCACTCGAAGCAGTTGCTATCTCTACCAATAGCAGTGAGAAGACATGTTTGATGGATTCAAGATTCTTCCAGCTGGTCTACAGTGATCTGTATAAGAAGCTTCTGGCAATTCTGATACACCTTCAAGTTGGAGAACTACCATTTTCTGGTATTTCAACAGCTCACACACATTTAGACTTATGAATTCATGAATTCATTTGGGGTTATCAAAATGATAAGGTGATAATGATATGTCCATAGTTAAAAAAGACTGTTCATAACAAAACACAGTGAATGTGTGTGTACATGTAGGCATGTATTTGTGCTTGTGTGTATTTGCATATTTGAGTGTGTGTGTGAAGTACTTGCAAAGGAGGGGTTGATGATATGGAAGACCAAGTTTAGTGGTCTCAGACTCCTGACTCTAGAACAGATTAAGGCAGAGGTAAATTCTAAGAAATGCTTGTATCAGTTTCTGTTAGGACTAGTATTTCTAGAAAATATGTTTGGGATTTGCAAGGAGTCATGGATAAAAGATCTCATGGGATCTAGTCTGAGGATAGAATGGCTGACCTGTCCCTACTTGTCTATCATTTGTTGATGTGGTATCTCTCTGCCCTCTCTCTGTATAGAAGGCCAACACTAGTCTGGATACTTTGTTTTAGTGTCAGAATCACCACTATAAAACTATTTCCTTGAGAAAGTTCCATACTCTCTGGTCTATGGCTGATAAATTAGCCAGGTATTCACCATCTTGAAGAGGATCATGATGAAGGTGCTACCCAAACTAGAATCCATAAAACCCTTCATATCCTGTTGTGCACTGGAAATTTCTGCAGACAATGTCTTTACTTCCATCAAGGACCTCTTTTATTAGTTTTTAGAGTAAGTAATTTTCAGGTTTACATCCAGCTCTAACATTAATAGGATGGCTTTGGTGCGGTGTCCTAACTTTGAAGCCCTTTGTAAATAGGGTTAGTATCAAAGGGTTTAGCCCTCTTCTGAAGATTTGTTTTCTGGTGGTGGGCTTAACAACTCTTCCCCCTGCCACTCTGTCCCTTATTCTAGTTTCTTTCACAAAGAACAAATGCCCCCAAGTACAATTTGCACCCAGATTACTAGACTCTCAACTTAAACATTACCAAAAGCTATAATTTAGAAATTCTTTTATCTAGCCCAAGCTAATAGTAGTTTTGCCTGTCTTTATATTGTTTTCATCTGTTCCTCTTGCCCCCCTCCCCTTGGGTTATTGTCTCTGGAATATGTGTGGGCTTGTTTAATTTTTAGGACTGAATTTGGGTTATATGGAAAAAATTAATCTTAATTATATTATTTATTGAAATGTAATAATTTTATGTGGACCTTCAGTATGAAATAGACTGTTTTTTGTGAGGACATTGTAGAAAAGTTGTTGATGCAAGGATTTAAATTAAATAGAATCTAAAGTAATCCAGCAATGACCTTCCATCAGCATCTACAAACTAACTTCTCAAATTTGTCCTTTGACATAACATTTACCCCAGTTGGTGACCAGCCACAACAGGGTTCTTTTTCCCTAATTTAATAAATCCATTAGTGTCCTCAACAGCCATCAGCAGTGCCTAATAAAGACCTCCCTCCAAGGGAAGATTAATTGTATTGAATCTTGGTTAAGATGGAGGAAATTCTTCTTCCTCCTGGTCTGTTGATTACAATCCTGTCCCAAATGGCATCCGGTTAAATCACAGCCTAATGATGCTTTAAAAACAGTTATTTCTAGTAAAGAATTAAACAATACCCTCTGTCAAGCTTTAACCTAGAAGAAAAAATTTCTATTTCATCAAATATCTCATTTTGTAAATAAAGTGATCAACTTTTGGTTTCCTCCATAACTCTTCTTTCTCTTGGTAAGTCAGGAGTGGAAAGTCTCTAGTTTGGGACATTCTTAATGTCCATATCTATACCACATTTTTTATGGAGTAGAATGCAAAGATAAAAAGGTGAGGCACCATGTTCAGAAACTACTAAGGATTCAAGATGGTAAAGAAAAAGATTGACCAAGCCTAGGCCCATTCATAATGTAGTGCTCTCTGCTATTGTGCAGAGCGTGTGTCTACACGCTTGAGTAGCCAGCCCTGGTGCCAGAAGAGACTGTTTTCTTCAATGCAAGATACTTGAGGTTTCGCTCAGAGGTCTGCATTTAATTCTCAAAGTGCAATTAACCGGCTCCCTCCTTCCCACATTTGCTCCCCATTTGAGACTATCTCTAAGCAACATGTATATAGTGGTGCCAAGTAAATCACATAGCCAATGAGCCCTCAAAGGACTGATGAAAGCCATCAGAGCGGGATGAGGAAAGGCAGCCTCTCGACAACCCATCAGGGCTGTTTGGTTCTCCCTGAGGTAACAGGTTTGCTATTCCTCAACTATCTACAGCTATGAAGTTTTTGCTTCTTTTGAGTCTGACAAAACCCTTTATAATTTATTTTAAATGTTGCAGGTTTTTTTTTTTTTTTTTGCGTTTTCAGATAATTGTGTCAATGCTTGTCAAGTGTCTTAGATTCCCCTCTCTTGTCTTTACCGTAAATACTTCCCTTACTCTTCAGCGACAATACTATGGCTATACATAGTAGCAAAACCTCTACAGCTCTCCGGTTTTCTTTATACTTATGTTCTCAAGGAAATCAAAGCTCTATTGTCATTTATGCAATTGTTCCAGCAAGTAGAATATTTTGTAGGAAATCCTGTTACCTCTTTAGAATATCTTTGTGTGAAAGGTTATTCAACATTCCATCCCTCAATCATTTTATTTGCTTTGGTTCATAACAAACCCAAAAGGCTTTTGTGACATTCTAAAATGAAACTCATAGTTGGTCTAACGATAACTTTGCCTAAAATAGGAGCATTTGACAGTTGTTATCTCTGAACCACGGACTATAGAACCTGTAGTAGTAGTAGTAGTAGAGAGAGATGAGAGGTATTTCTGTAGAACATTCCTGCTGATTTAGTCATAAAAGGACAATTTGATAAAAATAATTATAAATTGAGTTTGGGACTTATGAATTAACAATTAGTAGAAAATTGAAAGTTGCAATGGAAGTGAAAACAAAATGCCAGTTTTTGTTGGTTTGCTTCTGTGTATTCTGCTTAGTGTGTGCTCTTGTCTGAGTACACATGAACTGTTTCTTTTTCTATAAATGGGGACTGAATTGCTTTTGCGGACTATGTGACCATGGATGCAGTCCCAGGTGGAAGATTCAGAAGGCCTGAGTTCACTTCTCTGACACACTATTTTCCCAGGAATTCATATATGATTAAATAAAATCACTGGTCTGTTTTTGATTTCCACATTTGAAAAATCACCACTGTATTGGTAATTACACTTTTTTTTTTGTATTGGATCACTTTCTTTCAGAGACATTTGTTATTTGGCTAGAGGAAATATCTGTGAGAATATTCATAAATTAAAAGTCTTCTTACAATATGATTTTTCTCTAGAGCAGTGGTCCTCAAATTATGGCCCGCAGCCACATACTGTATTTGTTCCCATTTTGTTTCTTCACTTCAAAATAAGATATATGCAGTATGCATAGGAATTTGTTTGTAGTGTTTGTTTTTACTATAGTCCGGCCTCCAACGATCTGAGGGACAGTGAACTGGCCCCCTGTTTAAAAAGTTTGAGGACCCCTGCTCTAGAGCTTCTTATCAAATTTATCATTTTTTACTGAAGTTCACGATAATAGAACTCAAATATTTGATATACTTTCTCCAATGTTGGACTTATATTTTTGATCCATATATTTTTTAAAAAGAAATCTTCAGTCTTCAGAGGGTGAGTTCACATCCTATTAAATCTCCTTTTGCATGTTACAATTCTGGAAGAATAGCATCTAGCTAGTGCCACAATTTACCTCTCTTGCTGAGTATAGTTCCTACATTTTTAAAAATATTTATTTTATTGAACCAATTATGATCTACAAAGTCCTTCACAGCTGAATTCAATTCAAGTAGTTCTTACTTTTTTTGAGAAGGTTTTGAGAAGGTCTATAGCTGATAGTCTATATTTATAGTCTATCTATAGTTGGAATATTTATAGTCCTTTTTTTGTAGACACATACCTATCTAAGAAGATCAGTTAAATCCAGTGTCCATGCCATTGGGTTTTTATGTGGATTATCAGGCACTGTAATGCAACTTTGGTTCTGAGAACAACCTTGTTGATCTTCTATTAGTGAAAGATGGTGCAATGAACAGTTTCTTTTTGTAGTTTTGTTAAATCGTTAAAACTGTCTTCATCTACCCTTCTTTTCTTCACCGTTCCCCGAAAATCAGGGCTCTTTTAGAATGTTGTGGGGCAGGCCATCTCATTCTACCAGACTTCTTTTACTTGTCAGGCTATCAAATATATTTTGTTCAAGTGGAGGCAGTTTCACTTTGTATTGCCAGAAAATAATCTTATTTCAAAGTTCCTTAGCTTTTCATCTACTTCCCTTGTTTCTTCAAACACATGTTCATGGATTTCCATAGACTAATCAAACAATTTTTTACAGACTCTACTGTACTTTAATGCTCTTCTTTAACATGATTGTTCTTTTTTAATTTTTTCATACTTCAAAATTCTCACTTCTTGGGAGAAAGACTTGCCTATCTCTGCAACTGTTTTTTACTATGAAAACTTAAGAAAACTCTCAGCTTAAATTCTATTATTTCAAATGAGAATAACACAGGCACTCTTACCTCAAATGATACTTGCCAAAACTGGAGAAAATTTTAAATGTGTATTTGGTATGAACTTCTATATTGTTTTACTTCAAATTCATGCAAATGAATTTTCCCAATTAATGCAAGTAGTTGTAAAAACTTTTGTAGTATAGCAGTAATTATTGATTCCCAAAACATGCATATGTACTTACATTAATTGTTGGTCCCAAATCAGGTTCTGTTCATATTTTATTCTAGGCATATAAAGTCAGAAAAAAGAAAAAATTATAAGTAAGAAACAAGTATATTTAAGTCCTAAGATATGTTAATTAACATTTGTTTGCTTTTGGAACATCTGGAAAGGCAACTGCATATTAATTCTCTTAAAATGATTTATTTAAACATTTGTGGAAGATTCAGGTGTGTGTTTTAATTGCATAATTAATTAATTATTGGTAAGTTCCTTTCATTTTCCTAGTAGTCACGGTAATAAAACACCACAGTGTGAGCTATGGTAGAAAAGAAAGGTAATAAATATAATATATTTTTTATATTCTGAAAATTGTTTAAAATAATATTTTCTGATATTAAGTTTTTCACTTCCCTCCATCCTTCCTTCTCTCCTGCCTTCCTTCCCTCCCTTTCTTACCTCCTACCTCCTTCCTCTCTTCACTTCCATTCCTCCCTTTCACTCTACACTCCCTTCCTTCCT
>PVKC010050731.1:0-10524 GCA_004027635.1 Crocidura indochinensis
CCAAATTCACAATACTGGAATTCAATAGTTGAATAAAATCTTACAAATATACAGGTAAATTAATGGAAGACAATTTTAAAAAATTTTTATTTAAGCATCATGATTATAAGATTGCTCATAATACAGTTGTGTGTTTTCTTTTGCAAATAATGTTCATGATTGAGTTACATTCATATACTGTACAACAGCCTTCACTAGTCTTTTCATTTCTTCATCATCTTTTTTTTTTGCATGTGGCTGTTTAAATATATTTAAGAAGAAGTGCCCATGGCAGAAGAAGAAAAAAGGGGTGGATAATAAAGAAATAAAGAAAGCCTGTCTAGAGGACAGGCCAGTGTGGGGTGGAGAAGAAGGGACTCTTGGTATATTGGTTATGGGAATGTTGCACTGGTGAAGGGTTATATATATATATTTATATATATATATATATATATATATAATCAAAAAGAAAAGAAAAGGCCTCCCAATGCTTACCACAGGCTGTGTTCTTTACACTGACTGTATAGAAAGAGGAGGTACAGTAAATGGTCCCCATATATACCTCAAACCAGGCCCTTTGTCTGGTCTGTATAATGAATGGGGGGACAAAAAAAGAAAAAAAATTTTAAAAGAAAAAAAAGAGAAAATACAGTTATCCCTTATCCTCCTTGCCCTTTACAAGACAGGTATCACACTTTTTTCCTCTCAGTATTAAATGAAATGAGTATTAAAGTTTTACTACCTTAAGCTGAATTTTTTTGTGGGTGGGGACACCCAGTGACAGTCAGGGGTTACTCCTGGCTCTGTGCTCAGAAATCGCTGCTGTCTCAGGGGATCATATGGGATGCCAGGGATCAAACCCAAATCTGTTCTAGGTCACTGTGCTACCACTCTGGTCCCATTTAAGCTGTTTTTGAAAAGCACTTAGTAGTGATATTCATTCTAATAATTTTCTAATGTATTCAATAAGTATTATATTTAAAGTCTTTTATCCTTGTTTCTTTTCTTACATTAAATCATGTCTAGAAATATTCAGTTATAATTTCATATGAATGATTTGAACTTGGGTTTTGTTTTTTAGAATGTCACTGGAACACATCGACTGTACCACGTTCAGTAGGGAACATATGACTCTTTACACAGTAATGGTGTCTGGTGAGCTTTTAGCTGAGATTTGTGGTTTATCTGCAAAATCTTTTTCTTCCAGAATATTTTTCATGTTATGAAATTGAATCATTTTTCTCTTCTATTATGAAATAGTGAAGTAACTTGTATCTTGTTGTAGAGAAAAAAATCAACTTATCTTCTGAAGGAGCACAAGTTTTGTACTGAATGTCAACTATTGCATGTATTTCTCCAACCAGATGTAACAATATAGGACAAATGCTCTTGTCAATGATTTTTTTTAAATGATGCAATCTTTTCCCCAAAGGTAAATTATATTTAGCAATTTTTTGAGAAAAGGTAGCATTTTCCCTTAACATTTTTTCCAATCCTGGCTTTTTTTTTACTTCCTTGTATTTACTATTAGAACTTCTCTACTAGTCAACAGTTTCTTGAGCAAATAATGCAACTCAACAATTTAATAAGTGTGACTAAGATCCCGCCATGCAGAAGTTTACCATCGAATAGAGAAAAAAATGCAAGCACAGCTATTCCTTGGAGCTGAAGCAATAGCACAGCTCGTAGGGCATTTACCTTGCATGCAGCTAACCCAGGTTCAAGATCCCGCCATGCAGAAGTTTACCATCGAATAGAGAAAAAAATGCAAGCACAGCTATTCCTTGGAGCTGAAGCAATAGCACAGCTCGTAGGGCATTTACCTTGCATGCAGCTAACCCACGTTCAATCCCCAGTATCCCATAATGTCCCCCCCCCAAGCCTGCTGGGAATAATTTCTGAGTGCAGAGCTGGAGTAATCCCTGAGCACTATTGGGTGTGACTCCAAATCATATAAAAAAATACAACTATTCCCACACAATCAGTCAAAAATAGAATAGCCATTCAAAGGGTGAAGAACATTGTTAACCTCTCTGGGGATAGATGACATCTGAAAAAATGTGGCTTGAGCTGAACTGACCCTGCAAATATAAAGATGGGGAAAGTGTTTCAGACCACAAGAAAACAGGGGAAAACTTCAAAGATATGCAAGAATGTAGAAAGTCTCTTCTTTACAATTCTCAGTTGTGGCATTTTTGATGAAAACGAAACATAGAAACTGACTTTCTAAAAATGTTAAATATAAAAGTCTTCCTTACACACTAATAAAAGCTTAAACCTTTAGAAATAAAATATCTCTTGGTAAAGATATGTTCAAATAGAAGACTTTTAGGCCTAGATCTAACTCACTTGTATTTGTACATGTTTGCAATTTTCTGTCTGGGAGGAGGGAGTCTCCTTTCAAAATTAATGAGGTGTCATGGGTAAATTTTAGTATTATACCATCAGGGACCTGGGATAGATGTGGAGCTCACACTAGGTATCAGAGGTTTCCTAAACTTTGTTTTGTTTTATTTTGTTCTGTTCTGTTCTGTTCTGTTTTATTCTGTTTTGTTTTGGAACCACATGAGGTTATGCTTCAGGGTTTACTCCTAGTTCTGTGTTAAAGATAACTCCTGGAGGACTTGGGGAAACATATCTGGCACTAGGGCTCAAACCTGTGTTGGCCACCTTCAAGGCAAGTCCCCGACACACTTGCCTTCTAGTCCTGTTTCAGAAAAGTTCAGTAAATCCCTGGAAACCTGAATTCTTTAAGAAAATAGAGAAAAGGCACAATTTCTCAAATTACACTGGAGAATTTTACCACTCCCCATTATTCTAGTGCCACCAGGGATGGGGAAGCCACCACTGATCCATCAGGTCTGCATAACTAAATATGTGTCACCAAGAAGGGCCCCAGAGACCCCAAGTCCTTTCAAAGTGTTTCCACTTTGAAAAAAATAGGTGAAGTTTTTCAGACAGGTGGCAAAAAGGAAAACATACCTTATCTCTGCTCTGTCACTGAAATAATCAGAAGGTTGGTTACATAGCAGTGCTGTAACCTATTTTCAACTTTATTTCCTAAAAGAAAATAGAGTAATTGGATGTTCCTTTTACTTTTATTAGGATAGAAACAACTGGGAATTTCAGCATTTATTTTCCTACAAAGTTTCTCTTGACTCTCACTTGTGGGTCTTCTACTACTACAGCTGAGATTTAATCAGGAAATGATTTGATCAGGAAATGAATGGAAAAAAATAGGTTAAATACTCTTGGAAATAAATGCAAGTGTTTCAAAGCTCTTGAATGGTCACCTGATTTGACAACACAGGCCTTGAGGGTATCACATTTCCACTGCCTGATACATACTGGCAGTCTCCCAAAATCAAACTTTGCTTCTCATATCCATCCATTTTCTCTATGCATATGGATAAGTAGGGAGGAAGAACATGCATTTCAAATACAATAGAGTTCACTTTTAATTTTGAAAATTCCAAACATGCATAGAATAGTAGATATTGTCTACATAAACAAATTTGTTTCAGCAATAACCTGGCTTTTTACCCCATGATCCAGATCAGTTTTTTGGATCTTTTATATTATATAATTTTCTCTATAAATATGTATGTTTATAATTTTTCTTTCATAATAGCTAAGCTGCAACCAACTAACTTTGCAATATGCCTGTCAAAGTGGCAGGCAGGTGTGGAGGAACAGGTGGAGGTGGGGGATGGAGTACGGGAACAGTGGTGATGGGAGTTTGAAGCAGAAGCCTCATGCACCAATCTCAGGGGATTGGAGGAATGTGGGTCTGGAAGCAAACACTAACACAGAAATAGCCCACATATGATTAAGGGGATAAAACAAGTTCAGGAACCTCCATACACAAGACTTCCACTCTTGAGAGGCAGATAGCTCAGTAATGGAAAAACTGAAACCACAAGTAGTTTCTTGCTAAGACCTGGGGTCTTTATTGGGAAGGGTAAAACCACACCCAGGGGTGAAGAACAGCTAGAGTAAGAGACCAATTCAAAGGATGCTTCAATCCAAAAGTGCTCCGTCCAATGGTTGACACACACCAACAAAAAGAGTTATATTAAATAGGGTGAAGACCAGTCATACCAACAGGAGTTAACACTGGGAATGCTGTTGAAATATTAAATGCCTAAAACTTAACTATCAATAAATTTGTATATCACAGTTCTGTAACCTAATAAAAAAATTTAACTCAGTTGAAGAGTTAATTCCATAAGAGGAAAAAAATCTACATTAATTTAATTACAATGAGCAAGAGCTATTTTTATGTAAGCATGATTTAAAATGAATGACTGTACATAGCAAAAGGAACCCCATCTTACTAATATTGCAAGGTCCCAAAGTGTGCTACAATTTTTTAAAGAATAAATTTTTCATCCACCGAAAGTGCATACAAATGTATGAATGATAAATATATCTATCCAACAATATATAGTTATATTATTATATGTATTTGTATTACATTATTATATACATTATATATTATTATAAATACATATAATTATAGTTTTATTATCTGACCATTTAAATACAATACTTTTAACTATTTTGAAAACCAAAGTATTATTGCCTTATAAATGAGTACTTTAGACTACATAGAATTAAATGTCTTCAAATAGCAACCCTCTCAGCCCTGTGTTAGCTATGACAAAAAACATTTTTCATTAGTTAAATTTTTGTTATTTATATAAAAAAGATATGTGGATTGATTTTAATCTAAGTGCAGCTTTGCATCTAGATATTCACAATTTTGCAAATGGAAAAAGAAAGTATATGATACCATTAAAATAGCCTTTTATAAGTTTTTGAAACAACTGCTAAAGATAAGTAGGAGCCATAAATTTCTGAAGTGAGTTAAGTGAATTTTGATGTGATGGAAGTGAATGATTTGCCAGAAGGGTGCTACCAAGTAGAGAGAGAATAATGCTCTGTTTGTTATTAATCTTCTAAACAGATGTCTTTATCTCACTGGAAAACAGGTAAGATGATATCTTCTATCAAGATATTATACGGCTCAATCATAACCTTTCTCAATTATACCTTTTAAAGAGAAAATGAAATGCCAAAGTGAAATTTAGAAAATTCAACCCAAAAAAGACTTAACAATAAATTCTTCCCCTATCACAGTACATTTTCTCTGGTGGAAGAATTGCAAGTAGCTGTAGGCTTTTTGGCCTACCACCTTCCTACACTGAATGTCCTGCTGGGCATTTCCATCTGTTTTTTCCTAATAGCAGGACTATACCAGATTAGCCAATTTTTTATGGAATTGAATCTTTTCCTTGCAAAGAACCAGATGAGTCCATTAAGGGTGCCATCTGCTTGGGTCTTCATTTACTCATTCATCAATATTTACTCAATTGAGCATCTACTATGTGCCAGAAACTCTGGCAGGTGCTGGTAATGCAGTTGTAAATAAGATAATGGTCTTTAATGTAGATTATAGTATAACAAAGGCAGGCATTATAGTTTCTGGTATTTTCTACAAAGGAAATCATAAATTATAACAGGGGAGTCAACTATAACTGAGGTCAGTGACACAAAGAAAAACTATTTAAGAAGTAGAGAAGAATACTTTTGAAACTGACATTGCAATTTTTTTTAATTTTTATTTTGATCATAGTGACTTACATATCTTTCACATTAGTGTTTTAGGTACATATTAACATTGAATCAGGGGAATATCCACCAGGAAATTTGTCAACTCACCTTCCCCGTTCCCTTTATGCAACCATATCCCCTACCATGACCCCCTCATCTGCTAGAGTAGGTGGTCCCTTCTTTGTCTATCTTACTATCAATGATCATACATCTGTTTGGTCCTGGTGTCCTCCCTTGTTTCTCCCTCTATTTGAGAGGCTAAGCTAGATAAATCGAGTTATGAGGGGAAGAAAAGCAAAAATGGGGTAAAGAATAAGAAAAATAAATAAGTAAAATTAAAATATGCTGAAATGGGTGGAGTCCTTCTAGTGGATATCAACCTCAGTTTGAGAGAGGACATGAAAAAAACACCATAACAATACAAAAACAAATGACATTGCAATTTAATAGTGAATCATAAAGCCAATTAGTGAGCCAAAATCAGCACAATTTGTTTAATGAACTATATTAACATAAAAATTAGAAAAGGATACGTTAGACTATATGATAGGTCAAAGAGGAAAACCTGCTTCAAAATTTGTCCCAGAGATTAATGCTGAGTTGGAATGGGAAAAATATTTTTCCTGTGGACCATTGCTTTCAATATACCATTTAATCTGTAATAAATGTTTTTAATTGCCTACTTCAACCACAACTACTTCAACATGTTACATGATTTGCAATGATCTTACCTCTAAGTCCACGTGATCTTGCTTCACAATTCTTGAACTTGCCCTCCTAGCCACAAATCGAATATTGAGTTAGGTCCCATCCATCTACTATCAGCAATCAATAAGATTTGAAACCAAGGTCTCAGAAGTATGAACTTATAAAATATATTTTGAATTAAAATATTTTGTAAAATCAATGTTGAGGTGACCATATAGGTTCCTGTGCAAGAAGAATAAGCTCAGGAAAATGAGAAAGAAAAGAATGAAGAAAACACCCACAGAACAAGGAAGTATATTTCTTAAATTCTGATGTAAAAGCTTAAGTCCGCTTATGACTTTTTGAGTCTATAACCTCTTAATATTTCCAGAGAACAGTACCTTTCCCATTCATTTAAATTAAGAAGAAAAAGCAGGAGGAGGAGGAGGAAGAGGAGGAGGAGAAAGAGAAGGAAGAGGAGAGGAAACGGAGGGGAGACAGGAAGAGGGAAAGGCGTGGTTTGGGGGAGAAGGAGAATAGATTGGCATAAAGTTTAACTATGGATATTTAATGTCAGTAAAACAAAGTAGCAAAAAAAAGATAAATGAGCAGAAAACTCATTTCTGATTAACGACCGGTGGGGGGGGGGGTCGTACTTTGACTAAAGACATCAGAAAGAAAACCAGTTCTTTAGTCAAGGAGGTTTTACAAACGAATTCTCAATTGTCTTCTATCTAGAATGAAAATGTTCAGCCTTTTAGACTGAACATTTTTTTTTATAATAAATGATTCTCTACTTTGGTTTCACAGCATTCTCGGCAGTACAGTAAAACATTTTTAGATGCAAATCAGAGAAACTGGCTCCCTTCCAGGTCACTCCTATGTTAATGGCACATCCACAACAATCAGAGTGAATTAACTCAGATATTCCGTGTTCATTTACAACTGAGTATGTGTTGCCTTTATTGTGAGTGGCAAAACAGCTCACAAATGAAGATGCCACTGATAGATGACACCCTTGTGTGCATTTACTATGAGCTTTGTTTGCTACTTGAACTTGATTACAACCAACATCCATTGAGGGATATGTAATCATTCATTCTCCCTTTAGACATTCAAGAACATAATGAGTTTCAACAAAACGCAGAAGAATCCAAGAGTCTGCATCACCTGGAGTGTCCTTGAAATGAAGCCTTACCTTGTATTAGTACAAAACATTATCCATATTGAATGAGAAGTTGTAAATTGGTACAGTGTTGTTGACTTTGTTAGAAAGCCCATTTTGCCTGTGTTTATAAAATATAAATGCAAAGATACTGAATTTTTTAAATAAAATACAGAAATTTTTCCTCTTAAGAGGGTTGAATAGAGTAGGACATAAATTCGTCTCAAATTATAAAAGACTGAATTTTCAAGTTGCTTTGTAAAAATACTTTATCAACATAAATGAAATAAAAATTACTTTGTGGGGGCCAGAGCGGTGACACAACCATAAGGCGTCTGCCTTGCCTGCGCTAGCCTAGGAAAGATGGCAGTTCGATCTCCCGGCATCCCATATGCTCCCCCAAGACAGGAATAACCTCTGAATGTCACTGGTTGTGGCCCAAAAGCCAAAAGAAAAAAATTACTTTGTGAAGATGGGACTGGAGGGATAATACAGCAAGTAATGTGTTTGCCTTGCGTGTGGCTGACAAGGGTTTGATCCCTGGCATCCCATATCATCCCCAGAGCTCACTGGGAGTAATTCCTGAGTGCAAAGCCAGGAAGTGACACCATGACCATCACTGGATTTGACCCAAGAGACCAAAAGAAAATGTGAGGACTCTAAAATAAATATCCAAGAACTCTGTGTGTAAGAGAGAGGAAAACAGGAAGAGAAGAGAAAGGAAAAAATTAATCCAACCAGTTTCATGCTAGTGTACAAAAAAATCCTGAATTTATAGTCCAACTTCATAAGCCTTGAAACTAATCTAATTAAAACTGAATGCCTTTCTCAGATTAATCAGTTCTCTCCACATAATCAAACTAAATCTGAACTTAGCCATTCCAATCACCCACCAAACACTTGTAGAATGCCAAAAGAGAGTAAATCATTATTCTGTCATAAAAATTCATTAAACAACCTTCATCTAGATCTAAAAACTACATTTTTGACTTTGTGTTGTCTGCTAGGATCCTGATTCAGCCTCAGGAGTGATCCCTGAGCAGGAGCAAGCACTGAGCACTGTTGGATGTGGCCCAAATCTATCTCCTCATAAAAAAAAAGAAAAGCTCCATCTTAGAGTATTAGTAGCTGACGATTATTTTTGAGTCAATTAAGTTCTACCATTTCATTCATCATCTACTAAACATCAAGTCTCTTGTGATTATTTTATATCTTTATTTCTCTAATTAGTATGTTCTAAAAAAAAAAAGCTATGAAAGAGAAGTTAAGTGTCCTGATGCAAGATCAATAACTCCGTAAGATTATATGAGACTATATAGCCTTAAAGTGTAAGAAATCAGATTACTTGGAATCTCTCTAAGCAATTTTTCTCTTGCTCTCATCACTCATTCTAAGTATGATTTAAATTCTATATTGCATTCATAGAAGAATTATTATTGTGTTGATTCTAATAAACAAGGTATAAATGATTTTCAATATTCATTGTGTCTGAACCAGAGTGAACATTTGATAAAAGGAAAACATCCACCAAAAGTTGAGAGATACAAATAAATAAATATAAAATGTAGAAAAGGACAGCAATAATGAAGATCCAGTATTCTCAACCTGATAGATTCTTTTCTATTTATTTATATTTTGTTAAAATTTTATTTTCAATTTGTGAATTTTACTTTATTGGAGGAGAGGGCTATACCCAGTGGTATGCAGGACTTGCTCTGGACTCTGTGATCAGGAGATCACTCCTGGTGGGGTTTGAAAAACTATATGCTGAGATCAAACTTCTGTTGGTTTAATGTTACCCTACACTATCTCTGTAGCCCTTAAAATTTGAAATTTTTAAATTTCAGATATTATACTACCTGTTCTAAAATTTTTAGCTATTTTTAAGATTTACATTATTTACCTATTAAAATTTTACATATATTAACTTATTAAGATTTTCATTCTAGGGGGCCGGGCGGTGGTGCTGGAGGTAAGGTGCCTGCCTTGCCTGCTCTAGCCTACGACGGACCGCGGTTCGATCCTCCGGTTTCCCATATGGTCCCCCAAGCCAGGAGCAACTTCTGAGCGCATAGCCAGGAGTAACCCTTGAGCGTCACTGGATGTGGCCCAAAAACCAAAAAGAAAAATTTTTTTTCATTCTATTATTAAATATAGTTAAAATAAAAATTTTAATATTGGGGCCGGGCGGTGGCGCTGTAGGTAAGGTGCCTGCCTTGCCTGCGCTAACATAGGACGGACTGCGGTTCGATCCCCCGGTTCCCCATATGGTCCCCTGTGCCTGCCAGGAGCGACTTCTGAGCGAATAGCCAGGAGTAACCCCTGAGCATAATCAGGTGTGGCCCAAAAAAACAAAAAAAAAATTTTTTTTAATATTATTTTGCTCAATTCAAGTTAATCCAATAAGGGTTGGTTTCCATTAGTTTTAACTTTTAAGAATTGCTAATATCCTAATTCTTGTGTGAATAATACTGTATTGTATTACTTGAATTTAAATGCCGTTGATTTCTTTTTCTTGCCTAAAATCTGTTGATTAATACTTTCATAATTATATTGAACAACTGGTGAAAATTCTTGCTTTGTGCCTGATCTTAGGAAGAAGACTTTCAGTTTTTCTCCAGAGTATATTTATTGTATGTTTGTTGTAAAAGGGTCTTTACTAAAGGATGCAAGTTACTTTGGTCACTATTTTATGAATTTACTCTGAGTCTCTGAATTCAGTTTTGTTCCTTTAAGAAACATCACATTTTTGGTTTATTCGATTTTTATTTAATTGAATTCACCTTGCAAAATCTAGCTCACCTCATATTCCAATTTAATTCTTCTGTCCTTTACTGATATGCTTTGACCAAGTGCAGGTATTTCATAGATTCTCAAATGTATTATCCTATCACTCACTTCTCAAAAAAAAAAAAAAAAAATCCCGGGGGCCGGGCAGTGCCGCTGGAGGTAAGGTGCCTGCCTTGCCTTGCTAACCTAGGACAGACCCCGGTTCGATCCCCCCGGTTCCCCATATGGTCTCCCGTGCCTGCCAGGAGCGACTTCTGAGCGAATAGCCAGGAGTAACCCCTGAGCGT
>PVKC010050732.1:0-10527 GCA_004027635.1 Crocidura indochinensis
AGATAAATTCATGTTTTGCCTCCTACCTACTGGGATGACTTCAATACGCTCTCTTACTTAAGTTTCAGGGTTCTAGCTCTGCCTTCCACAAACTACATTTGCATTGCAACCTGATCTGTCTAATACTTAATGGCTGCATCTTTCTATCTGAAAGGTTGTATCAGGTTGATTTGTTATGTTTTTGCTTCCTAATGGATTTTTAATGGATTTATGGTTGATTATCATTACTAGATAATTTTAGGAGTATAAATTTGCACCTATACTTGTATCTTCCTAATGGATTTTAATGGATTTATGGTTGATTATCAATACTAGATAATTATGATAATTATAGGAGTATAACTTTTCACCTATATTTGTATCTGAGGCTTATTACCAAATCCAAATGCCATGCCAACTCTTAGAAATTGATCAAAAGCGGAGGGTTTGTCCCTTTCAGAGCATAGGATCCTCTCAATTAGAAATTCCTGTGTCAAACTGAGTTGCCTTGAGCACATAAGAACCCTTGCTAGAATACTGGGGTTTGAGGGAGGATGGAGAGTTATTGGTTGAAGTGATATTGGCAGTTGCATTTGGGAGCTGAAGGCATTGCTTTAAGATTCTGGCTCCACATCCTACCTGTTTGTTCTATTAAATAAACCCTTTACAGAAAAACTCCTGTTTGAATGGAGTCATTCCTGAGTGACAACAGAAGAAAAGTATGATTATTCTATCAACACCACTCAACACCATCTACTCATTCTAATCACCATTTTTCCTTTTTTCTCTAGTAGCTACCTTAGCTTGCACCAAGTTTAGGATTTAGGTTTCATGTTTGGGGTCAATTCATTTGCATTATATTCCTGAAATTTAAAAAAAACATCTTTTATTGCCTTATTTCATTTACCATCATCATTTGAGTTTCTATCTATGTTGTCGCCAAAGGCAGAAGCTCATCTCTTTTAATGGCATAGTAGTAATCTATTGAGAACATGTACCACAGCCTTTTCATTTATTTGATAATGGTATTTGAATTGAAACTATCTTTGAGCTATTGTAAATACTGCTACTCTGAACCGAGAGGTACAAATCTTTTTTCAAATTAGTGCTTTCATATTCTTTAAATATATGCCTACAAGTGATAGCATTAGATCTTATGAAATTTCTGTTTTGTTTTATTTTTCATAAAAGTCACACAGATTTAGAAAACTATAAATGTGTGAAATGTTCTGGTAAAATGATCATACACCATGCGTACTAGCACAGTATCAATGTTCCACTACCATAGATTCTCTTCACTCTTTCAGCCCACTCTCCCACATACCTCTTCATGACATCAGCTCTGTGAGTCTAAGGATTTTAAAGGCTTGTGTGTTTTTAGAAACCACATCTAGAGTAAGCAAATTTTACTATATAAGAGTCTCACAAGACTCTTAAGTTTGCATGTAAGAGGTTCACATTTCAGCTCTGTGCCTTGGAGCAAGTGTTTTGACCTTCCTGTTCTAAGTTTCTCTCCTTTACAAAATAGAAATAATAATCATATCATCCCCCTATAACTGTTGTAAAAACTTTGTGAACTCATCTTTGGATCAATCTCAGAAACAGGTTTGGCTCTCCTGAACATTACCAAACCATTTTCTGTTGGGACTGGTGTCCACAATTAACATCTGATAGACAGTCTCTATAGTCTCCTATTTTCCCTCCTCTTACTCATTTTTCAAACTTCATATATCCGAAAATTCACCACAATACACATTTTCTCAGGAAAGTTGTGTTTCTTCTACTTTTTAACTCATACTTAATCTCCAAGTCACAGCCGAGGCAGTATCTCCTACAAGAGAGTTTTGTCTACGAACTGTCATTACCCAATTCAAATTGCTTCTTGTGATTGTGCCTGGCCTTGATTAGCATGTTGTAAATAAATGACTTTATCTCCTGCACTAAACTTTTGCTCCTGGTTAGTCTTATATAACTTACTGTAGTGATATCCAGTTTGTGTCACTTGCTTAATAAAAGTTCTCAGAAGCCCCCTGAGCAAACTAAATTCTTAAACCACATTACCCTGTTAGAGCAGATGAATTTCTACTGTTGTATCTGACCCTGCCTAACTCTTCTTATTAAAATCATATTACATTCTTCATAAGCTAACTATACTATGGATCTTTGACCATAATGAACCAGTAAATATTGACTGGATCATAGAAGCCACAAATTCCAATATAATTGACTTATCTAGATTGAGATTCAGTTATAAAACAATCAGGCAGACTAAGATATGCCTACAGTGTGAAGTGATTAATGTAATTTGAACCTTTCCTTCACAATTTTTAAGATAGTAAGTCATATTTCATTTGATTTCCCAATTCAAAATAATTATGAAGATCTACAGAAATTGGAATTTTTTCTAGTTACTTTATCTGAATGCTATTCTTCTGAGATTACATGCCAAATTTCTGAAATTCTTGGGTAGAAAATAAAGAGAAGGGAACAGTCAATTGTTAAATGCCTGCATGTTCCAAATTTCAAGTCATTTCACAATCTTCACAGGATACCTCAGTGGTACTCAAGAGGCCTGAGTATCTAGTAAGTCTCAGCCTTTGGGCTGGCAATTCAGTGCAAGAACCCAAGGACACGTTGCTACTCAGGCCACTCCAGGGGCTTTGGGACCTCTAGGGTTGGAGAGATTAAGGGAGGAGTTTCTGCCATGATGAAGATCAAACCAACTTTGGCTGCATGCAAGACATGCACCTTAAGTTATATACCATCTCTCCATACCATTAAGCTCTTTTATGGGAGATAACTGAAACTGAATCAGTTGCCCTAAGATATGTTACAAGAAAAATGGCTAAAGAGCCAACCCACTGTTTGGATCAAGTCTTCCAACAATCCAGCAATTCCATGGTTTACAGAGATATCTGTTTTGAGATCTGATCAGGGGGAAAGCTGTAGATTTCATCTATATTCCAGTTAAAGACATATGTTGTGATTAAACCAACTATAAATTAATTCAACTCAATCCTCAAATGGCAAAAGCACAAAGATTAACAAAAATATACCCACCCCTTTTTGATTTGTATAAGGATATTTTCCTCCCCGCATTTGAAAGTAGAGTGTTCTCATGAAATTTTTCATAAGCCAAAAAGGCACAAATTACTCAGACTATAGTTCCAGACAGTTTCCTAGGATCACTCCCAAACTTTAAGGACATTCACTGCCTCTAGAATTACTTCTGAAAAGCTAGTGTTGAATGCTGCTGCCTCTTTTGTCATAAAAGAAAAATCCTCTCCAGAGGATTTTAGTTTAAAAAAAAATAAGTATTAACATAAGACTTTTATTTAAAAAAAATAGAGTTGGTGTACAAAAATCTCAAAACTTAGAGATAGGGGCCAAAGTGATAGTGCAGCAGATAGGGGATTGGCCTTGTATGCGCCAAACCAGGTTACATCCCTAGCATTTCCTATGTTCCCCCAAGCCTGCCAGGAGTGATTTCTGAGTGCAAAGCCAGGAGTAACCCCTGAGCACTGCTGGGTGTGGCCCAAAACAAGAGCAAACAAACAAACAAAAAAATCCTAGAGACTTTGAAGAAAACATCAGTGAAAATGGTTTTTTTCCCATTCCCAAAATTTTGCAACTCTTACAGATTTTGCAACAAACGTATGCCTTTACAAAAAGAATAATCGGGCCCGGGAGATAGCATGGAGGTAAGGCGTTTGCCTTTCATGCAAAAGGTCATCGGTTGGAATCCCGGTGCCCCATATGGTCCCCCGTGTCTGCCAGGAGTAATTTCTGAGCATGGAGCCAGGAATAACCCCTGAGCACTGCCGGGTGTCACCCAAAAACCAAAAAAAAAAAAAAAGAATAATCCATACTTTAGTCATGTTGAACCTCAAATTCCTTTCATGATGTCTACCTCATAGACATTTTTTAATAACTATATATGTGCTGAGTGAGTGAATAAACATCTCTCATTAACACTTAATTCATCCCCACAGCTTGACTTTTGGTATCCAGATGCTGCCTACTATGTAACTGCTAACATGACGGTTGATTTTCGAGTTGGTGAAAAGGAATCTCAGTCCATCCTGAAAGCTTTGGATCAAAATGAAATGCTCTACAAGTAAGTCCTCACCAAATAGTCAAATGAGTGGGTAGAGAAAACTTGAAGAAACTTGAAATTGAAAGGGAGGTATTATTTTTTATCTATCATTAGAATCCCTGGAACAAAATTTAATCTTTATTAGAAAATCTACAATTATAGACAAAATCTAACTATATATTTTTTAATCTATGTTTTCAAACAAAATCAATTACCCTTGAGTTTTCAAGGGTAATAAGATCAAACATGGTTATTCCACTTCCTTATGTTTCCTCTGCTCTACAATCATCTGCATCAGCCAACATCAAAACCTATAGGTGACCACCAATATCACATTCTTGTATTTAATAATATCCCAATTCCTAAAAGAAGACATCCCAAAACAGAGGTTACCTCAACAGAACCCAGAGATGTAATAACATACAATATTAAATGTATCATGACTTATAAGAAAAATTATTTCTTACAGAAAGCAAAAACAAAGCATTAAAATGAGAGTTAAGCTCAAAGGAGTGAATTTTCCACATATGTAAGATGCAAGAATGTGGTCCTAAAGAGAAATAAAAGAAAATTATATTTTGTTATGATGGTTATTGATCACCATTTAATTTTTAGTTTTATTCAAGACATTTGCAATATAAATGTAGAAATTAATAAACTGGAAGGACATATTTTAAAATATAGGGTAGGTGAGATGGTACAGAGATTAAGGCCTTGACTTGCATATAGTCATTCCTAGTTCTTTTTTGACATCACATATGGTCCCATAAACGCCATAGAGATATATCACTGAGCATCATTGAATATGGCCCAAAATACAAACAGAAATTATTTAAACCAGAATTTAATCTTTTTTGTTAATGAAATCTGCATGTAAGTTTTACAAATTGCACGATAAAATTAGAAGTGGATACTAACTAAATATACCTCCAAGATTGCAAAATGAATAGGATCTTATGAACTAAGTTCATCAAGGTTCAGATGTCATCTTGGTTGGCTCCTCCAAAAGAAATTGCCCTTTTATCCTATCAACCACCTAGTCAGTCCTTGCATTCTTCACCAATCAGGCTTTGTGAATCTCTACCTCCACCATTATAGTCTTCTATTTCCTTCCTCCCCACATAGACCTAAGCTGATTCCTGGCATCAACAAGTATCCAACCCTAGGTAAAATAAAATTTAGGTCATCCATTTTGTATAATTTGTTTGAATAGAAGAGTAAAAAATGAATCATCATGGTTTCCTACCTATCCTTGGTTGTGTATACAAAGAGCTAGTTGTTTGACCTAACTTTGGAAGCTAAAATAAGTCCCTGTGCCAAAGAAAAGCTAGGCATGTGGCTGACATCCTTCCATTCCAGAAGCTCACTCTCATGCCACCCTCTCTCCCTTTCTCATCCTACAAACATCTCCTACATAGAATTAATTTTGACTCCCACTGAGGTCTAAATCTAGACCCTCACACGTAGTGTGTTTTTTAGACTCATGTCAAGATACTTCTTTGCTAACTTCATCAAGAGCCAATCTGTTAAACTATCCCTAAAAATGAGTTTTATTTAATTAAGACATGATTTCTAGAAATTGGCCCAAATTAGCCATAGTTGTGGGAAAGCCATATAATTAGATAGTTACCTTCCCTAGAAATATAAATATGTAAAGTGATCTTTGCAGACAAAAACTATTTAAAATCTGTTTCCAAGTACTAATTATATAGATAATTTTATTTGCATATTAATTATATGTGCTACTTGATGTCAGTCAGTAACAGAAGAGGATTCTAAGAACAGAGACATCTGGTTGGACCCAGGCACCAAGCTGAATGAAACTCTAAGAGGCTGGTTTGACACAATGATTTACTTAGACACCCTTCATTAGACAGTGCATATAAACCACTATTTAGTTTAAAGCATCTGTGTGTGATATTTTTTACTTTTTGAAAATTAAATTACAAAGACAGATTCAATTTTAAAGTAGTGTGTTTTATTTGTTCTTTTTCTACTTATACTATTATAAATGCACAAAAGGTCAACTTGAAAGAAATATTAAAAAAATCAAGCTCTATATATAGTATATATATAAATTGACAAATGCAAACTGACTAGTGAATAAATGTCTATAGGAAATTATAGTCATTTGGACAGAACCTGAAGGAGCAGATACCATATTTAGATTCAGCAGTTAAGAACCTTAATGATATGACTAATTTTTTACATTGCAGACAGTTGAGTTTTAACATTATCTTTTCTTTGATCAAAAGTTCAAATTAGAAAATAAAGAATTGTTAATGTAAGGCAATTCAGAAAACAATCGTTATTATAATATTAAAATCCAACTGGTACAATTAAGTAACATCTTATTAAAATCCACATACAATTATGTGGAAAATGCAAAATAGATCTACACCAAACTGACACAGCAATAATCAACACTCATATTAATGTCTAATTACCTAATAACATTCAGACACAAATGTAAGTCTGTGTCTCTGCTCAGGCCTATCAAATA
Organism: Crocidura indochinensis; assembly: GCA_004027635.1. Lineage (NCBI taxonomy): Eukaryota > Metazoa > Chordata > Mammalia > Eulipotyphla > Soricidae > Crocidura > Crocidura indochinensis. The sequence continues at coordinate 6,579 of PVKC010050732.1, forward strand.
AGTGTTTGAATCAAATTAATCATTCTAGTGGGTCATTCCATGATTTTTGCCTTCTGCTCCTCATTTTTATATTTCTATATGTCCCCAAAGAAATTGTGTAGGTATGACCTTCTTCATATGTGGGAAATGTCATAGTAAGAAGCAGAAATGAATTCTGGAGTTAGTGGACTAACTGTGGTGTCAGGGATCAAACGAGGGAAGCCACTTACAAAAAACCACTTTAACCTCTTTACTATTTCTCTGAGCCCATAATATCTCTTTATTTTCTTCATCTCAAAAACAGTCTTACATAAAGGTGTTACGAAGATGGCTGGGAGCCATAAATCTCTTCTTAGTTACTTTTGTTAATGCAAGTAGGTGAAAGCTCCACGCACACAAATGCTTCTATGTGACCATACATGTGCATATGCACACACATGTGGATATACACAAGAGCTAAAGGAGATAAGGATAAGCTGTCACCTGTTGATTTCAATCTTTCCTAGTTAATAAACTTGTTTTAATACCCAAATAGAGATATGTCTGTGAAATTTATGTCAGGAAGTGCTCAGTTTGACACATTGAAACTTAATTAGAGACCAATGGCATCCTGTGTAAATCCAACACCTTGCTTTATGTTTTTGGTTTTTGGGTAACACCTGGCAGCGCTCAGGGGTTTCTCCTGGCTCTACTCTCAGAAATTGTTCCTGGCAGGCTCGGGGGACCATATGGGATGCCGGGATTTGAACCACCATCCTTCTGCATGCGAGGGAAATGCCCTACCTCCATGCTATCTCTTCGGCCCCACCCTGCTTTATATTTTAACTTTCTTTTTTTTGTGTGGTTTTGGGGTCACACCCGGCAGTCTCAGGGGTTACTCCTAGCTCCATGCTCAGAAATTGCTCCTGGCAGGCACGGGGGACCATATGGGGCACCGGGATTCGAACCGATGACCTTTTGCATGAAAGGCAAACGCCTTACCTCCATGCTATCTCACGGGCCCCGTTGCTTTATATTTTAACTAAAAATTGGCTAAAACTACTGGGAAATTTCAAGATTCTAGGTTCATGTCTTTAATATGTACACTAGACATTCCATGCACCAAAGTTCCAGCATCACCTTACACCAAAAATTAAGAAGTTTGTTTTTTTCATGTTTTTTTTGCCCTGTGTTTGCTTAACTTCTTCATATGCTATATATGATTTAAATGATCTGATAACTGTCTTTACTTTCTGACTTATTTCACCTGTAGTTTTATTTATTTTATCCCAAAAGGCATGATTTCAACTTCTTTTCATGGAAGAGTATTATTTCATTAAGCAAGAGAGGGAAAGGAGAGAGAATAGCTTCTTTAGTCATTTGTAAATGAGTACTTTTGTTGATTCCAAGTTTGGGCTACTGTTAATATGAATAGGTGTGCAAATATATCTTTAAATATCTATTATAAAATTGGCCTTTCTGAGTAGCCTCTATCCCACTGGCCTGGAAAGAAGTCAAGACAAATTTTGCAGGCACATAACAATGACTCTCCCATGGCAGGGTCATGCACTGGCTCAATATTCTCCAGTCTGTCTTTTGGCTCTGAAAGAAGAAATAAATGAAGGAACCCTTGACATTGTCAATATAGGCTTCATCTTACCTCTTGTCTGAACCTCTTTCCTGCTGCCTGACCTCAGGCAGATGACAGATATCCAGGAAGGCCCTGGCATTATAATAAGTTGATGGTTAGATTTATGCCATCATACTCAGAGATCCCACTCCCCTCAACAGGGATGATCCCAGAGAGATTCCAGAGAATCCCAGCTAAAGTCTGTGGATCCCAGCTAGATGTTTGATACAGTTATCCTGTGATTTCTATCTCAACTTTTTTTTGTTGTTGTTGTCTAGATTTGGAGTCTACCTCACCTCTATAAAGACAGGTGAGGTGCCAAGTCTCAATCAAGAGATCCCATGTGATTATTACACTATGAAATATGAAATCCATTCTGAACTGAGTGCCTGAAACATGAGACTCAATGAACATTAGCCATATATAGTGTGAAATACTCGGGTATTTATCCTTTCATCTATCTCTGAGAATTTTTTAATAAAATAAGCATATCTTCTTGGAGGGCTAAATAATATTTGGTAGAAATAATTTGGTTTCATCTACTTAACTATGGCTGTTGGTTAGTGAAAGGGCTCAATGAAAATAACATCTGGCCCTAGTTCTTAATTTCCTTGGGCTTAATTTCCAGTCCCTATCAGCAACAATCTGGCACTGATCTGATGTCCTCCTGCAGCTGCATTTGTGTAAAGGTCGTATTTCAAGCTCACACAATTTTCTTTTGCGGCTGTTATCACAAGAGCTAAATTGATACGTGTAAGTCTAAAAATATTCTTAGATACGAGCTTCCTGTGACTAATTAATACTGCCTTATGTTAAGAATCAACCCCTGGGACTACAAAATTTCTCTTTTGCCTGATTCTGCTACTAGGAATGCAGGTGATGCAAAAGCCATGTTCCCTTTTCAGAGCTCACAGCCAGTCAATCTATTTAGAGTGACCACCCAGGTTCCATGTGACTTTCACAGCAAAGTGCCCCCAATTCCAAAACTGTTGTTTCCCCTCCCTCACAAATCCCAGATTCATCATAAGTCAAAATCCAAGCGTACAGTGAGTTAGATATAATGTGAATAATAATGTGCTTGCCGGGGCTGTTAATGGGAATCAATATTCATGAGCAGTACTTGGTCTCATGTGCTAAATAAACTCTAATTAGTAGCATACCTCCTTTATGTTCTGCCTGGGAACTCAGATCAGTCAATCAGCAAGAAGAAACCAACAACTGGAATGGGTCCTACAGTGTTTTAGTTCATTATCATAAGAAATGGAAGAAAACAAGTCAAACAGCCACACACTATCGAAGTCTCACTATCAGAGCCTCATGTGTCACTGTCGATTTAGAGTCAGGGGTCTACTGAAGTTTCTGGGTGTCTATGATGTGGCACACCCTCTCAAACTTCACTCAGTTCATCCTTACCACAATCCTGGCTGCTATTTTGGTCCATTTAGATATAAGTAAAGAGGCTGAGGCTCAATGAAATAGTACCCTAATCAAGACCACATTAAATAATGAATCACACTAAAGATGTAATATCACAGTAATATCACAGAACCTTTTCCTGTTAATTCACTAATTCCCTGCTCCATAAGATCGCTGAGGTGATAGAAGGCATGACTAGAATTGAACTGAAGGCATATGTAATTCAACAGTAGAATATATACTTTGTATGTATGGTGACCTGGTTTCAACTTTGAAACCATAGACATACAAAAAATTTCATTTAAGCTAAATGACTACAGTGGACGTTATAGAAACAGGCTCATCTTTCCACATAGATCACTGGTAAGGCAAGGGACAATTCAGCAACCAAGGTGAAATAATGCCTTTGTCACATGAATTCCAGGGAAAATAATATCAGAGAAGAAAATTATTCAAGTAAGTACAACTTCAAAAAATATTTTAAAAATATTTCCCTTTAAAAAATATTTCATTAGGGGCCCAGGAAATAGCATGGAGGTAAGGCGTTTGCCTTTCATGCAAAAGGTCATCGGTTCGAATCCCGGTGTCCCATATGGTCCCCCGTGCCTGCTAGGAGCTATTTCTGAGCAGACAGTCAGGATTAACACCTGAGCACTGTCGAGTGTGGCCCAAAAACCAAAAAAAAAAAAAAAAAAGAAAGAAATTATGGCCAGGTGAGTGGGAAAAATATGTTATGTCATATAAAAATATAAAATGAAATATACAAAAATTATTGAAAATGATATGCATTATGAAAGAGAACTTCAGGGATGAGGTCTCTTTGTATTTAGGACAAGGCTTTTTTCATTTTACCCATATTTTACTGGGCATATGCAAACAACAACACTTGTCACTCTCACACCGTTATTGCTGTATTTTTTTTAACTCTTATCCTTTTTAAAAAAA
>PVKC010050733.1:0-10547 GCA_004027635.1 Crocidura indochinensis
CAAGAGCAGAGAATATTTGATCAAGAATCTTTTAAACACATACAAACTACTTTAACAGAATTAGAACTAAATTTAACTACCCTGATATTTTGCCTTCCTCAAAATATAAGTAGCAATGCTCTAAATCAGAATGACTGGGGAAATTTTGACACTTCAAACCACTACAACCCCTCCTCCCCAATCTGAATCCCTATTAGAACTTACTATTCAATTTTGGATCAATGTATTTTGACATGATTATTTCTTCTTTCCTAAGAAATAACTCACTTAGAATTAATTTATCAGCCTTTTCCTTATGAGTTGTATTTGCAGGAGACTGGTGCAACAAATCAAACTCAGGGTTCTAGTATGCAAGGTGCATGTTCCAATCTTTTGACCCATCTTCCTATCCATTTATGCAATCTTTATTTTTCACTTATCAATGAACAATTAGGTTATCTTTATCTTGGAGATATAACACTGCAATGAACATGGAAATACAAATGTACTTTATTTACTTATTTATTTTGAATTTGGGGCTACACCTGGGAATTATTGGAGGACTATTACTGGTTGTGTTCAAGGATCATTCTTGACTAAACATATATGGTGCTGGGGATTAAACTTGATTTGCAGCATACAATGCTTAACAATGTTATGGCCATATGCCTTAAACTTTGTACCATCTCTTAGTCCCTGCAGATTTTTAAAATATTTTTGATAAATACAATAAATACTAGGAGTGGAATTGCAAATCATTTGGTAGTGTTATTTATTTATTATTTATTTATTTTTAGGAACCCTTATGTTGTTTTCAATAACATAGATGAACTCATAGATCAATAGATGCACTCATTTGCAAACCTATCAATAAATATTGGGGTTCCTTTTTCTTCATATCTTCACCAACAGAAAACATGCACATATGGGGATAAGAACAAAGTACAGTGGATATAGTGCTTGCCTTGCATGTGTCTACCATGGGATTGATTTTTGGCAGCACATATGGTCTTCTCCTGACTCCTGTTAGGAGTATTCTTTGAGCACAGATCCAGATGAAAAACTCTGAGCACTTTTGGTGTGGTCCCAAAATAAAATTTTTCCCCCAATGATGCCAAACATGCAAATATATGGTTCCTGACAATATAAATAATACTGCATTTAGGCCTTGTAAATGAAATAATGCTGTGTAATCTACTTTTTATCTTCACTATTACATTTTGACCAAAAAGTTGTTCTTTTATTCACTTTCATTGCTATAATATGCTGATGGTGTTATTGTTACTATAATTGGTATATTAATTCTATAGTTATTAATATACATAGTTAAGTTGCATCAGGTGTTTTACTATTACAATTTTTCAACAAATACTCAACAAAATTTCTCCCTAGGTATCCGTGAAAGCTTCTCTATGACATATATCTGAAAATAGATAATTTGGATCATAAATATACAGGATTGCACCTCTATTAAATACTGACATCTTTCTCTAAATCAGAAAATATTTTCAAGTAATAGTGACAGTTCACACTACAACATCATCAGTGCTTGATAATGTTACGTTTTTAATTAAAAACTGTTATTGAGGGGCCAGGGTTACAGCACAACAGGTAAGGTATTTGCCTTGTATATGACCGACACATTAAGGCATTTGCCTTGTATGTGACCAACACATTAAGGCATTTGCTTTGTATGAAGCCGACATAGTAAGGCATTTGCCTTGTATGCGACTGACCCAGTACAATCCCTGGCATCCCATATAGTCTCCCGAGCTTTCCAGGAGCGATTTCTGAGCAAAGAGGCAGGAGTAACCTACTGCTGAGCACTGCTGGGTGTGGCCCCAAAATAAAAATAAAAATTATAGCATCATTAATGTATAACTTTGTTTAAGGATTTACTTGCTGCCTTAAAATAATAAAAATAGATAATAACCCCCATGCTTATAAAATGTATTTTAAAAAGAAAATATGAGCTTTATATCTAAAGACATTATTTTTATAGCATGATAGATTTATATTTATAAATTTAGTTGTTTATTAAGAAAAATCAATTACATCACTGTACTCATAAATAGTCTGTCTTGGGATATGGGGTAAAGAAAATTGTCTTCTCTAGTGAATTAGCACACTGCCTTGTCAAATGGCATGTTTCCATTTGGGAAAATTATTGCTCAAATATACTTTGATCTATATTCATTCGTCAATTAAAACCACATCAGGGATTCAAAGAATCTGTTAAATCTGGTAGTATGTCTATCTGTTGTCCATGATGTCTTGGTTTATTTTGATCCCTTCTCTCCACGGTAATTTTGAAATCAAAGTCGAATGAGGTACATTGTATTCTATAATAAGTTGCTGAATATCTTAAGTGTCATTGTTATCTGTTAAATTTAGTAAATTAATTCAATTTGTGCTCATGTATTAACAACTATAATAATTTGGGGGAGGGCCATCCTGACAGTACCTGGGAGGTCATCTAGAGCTTGAATCTAGGGTCCTCTACATATTCATTATGTGCTTTAGATTTTTGACTGAACTCCTAGGCCTATAAATAAGAAATTTCTTAATCATTATTATATTCTTAGGATAAGCTCATTCAGTTTTAATATGAATTTTTATTAATAGGCTAGATTTATGTTGTTAATATTTAGCATTTATCTTCCTGAATCAGATAGACCAGAGGTGCTCAAACTTCTTAAACAGGGGGCCAGTTCATGTCCCTCAGACCATTGGAGGGCCAGACTATAGTAAAAACAAAAATTACGAACAAATTCCTATGCACACATCTTATTTTGATGTGAAGAAACAAAACGGGAACAAATACAATATGTGGCCCGCGGGCCGTAGTTTGAGGACCACTGATGATAGACCTATAATTTCCATTCTTTTGTTAAAATCTGGTTTGGCTTTCATGATTTTATTACTCTTGTTTGGAGGGTAAACAACACAGACATAGAAAAGAAATGAATTAAATATAAAAGATAAAATAGACAAAACACATCTTTGCTTTATTAAATTTTGCTCTTTATTTTTCTATTGACTTTTTCTTTTTATTGGATTTAAATGTTAACTCATTAATTTAAAGTTCTTAATCTTTCTTAATCCAATAAGAGAATGGCAAATTTCCATTCTCCTATAACTATTGAAAAATGACCTTGATTTATTTAACATAATAATTATTTATAAATACTTTATAATATGTTTTATTTTTATATTTTAATAATATTTACTAATTACATTGCAATGAGATGCTCTTTACAAAATATAGATTATTTTGCATTTGTTGAACTTCATGAATTTTATTGTTATATCATCTTTATTTTTACTAATTATTTTTCTTACTTGCTGACTTTATCACAGAGCATTTTATTAGAAAACTCATTGTTAAGATTTGTTACTTTTTGTTATGACCTGTTAATTTTTATGAATTTCGAAGTCACTAACAAATCATATTACATCAGGAAGTTTTTTCACTAGTATTCTATTCTAGAGTAGACTTACTATCCAGAACTAATCAGAACTCTCTAAGAATTATATCCACTCACTATCTAGTCAGACACAGCAAGAAATATCACAATATGATAACTGCTAAGTACTAAATATGACTGAGAAATCTTCACATGTATTGTTTTCAGATCATCTTTTTTTTTTTCTTTTTTTCTTTTTTTTTTTTTTTTGGTTTTTGGGTCACACCCGGCAGCGCTCAGGGGTTATTCCTGGCTCCATGCTCAGAAATTGCTCCTGGCAGGCACGGGGGACCATATGGGGCACCGGGATTCGAACCGATGACCTTTTGCATGAAAGGCAAACGCCCTACCTCCATGCTATCTCCCGGGCCCCAGATCATCTGTTTTTATGTATTATTGTAGTTTCTAGAAAATAAAAGGTTACCACATGACTTTGTGTGTCCAGTTACTGACATGTGTTAACATAGGGGTTTACTTTTCTTCTAATATATAGTTTTTCTTAGCAGTAGGTTCATACCACTTCTAGACATAAAATAGGAACTGTCTAATCAAGTTCCATTTGGGCTTTAGAGTGTTGCTTATATGGAGGATTTACAATCTAGTCATGATGTGCAAGCCAGCCACAAACAGTGCACTAAACGCCTCAGTGTGGCAGGCCTAAAGTACTACACTCACTTTCCTTCATTAATGTACTTAAAAAATACTTAAAGTGAATTTTTACTTTACAACAAGATATGTTTTTTTATTGAAAAATAACTCCAGGAATTCCAAAATTTGTTTTTAATAGATAGGAAATATTATAAAGTGAATTAAAGACAAAGAATGTACCTACTTGGTGCTCACCACCTACCAAGATAGCCCTAAATGAAATAGCACCTTCAGAGAAATAGCATTCATCAAGGAAGATCACCAGTCAATCGGAAGAATTTCCTCATTTGGACAGGAGTGAAGTAATATTGTGTAGGATCAAAATAGGTGCATCTTAATCAAAGAGACATTTTAAATTCAATTATAGAATTCAATTAAGTTGAAATATTTAAATTCAATTAAATTCAACTAGAGTTTGAGGGAGGTTTCAGGGAACTTTAAGAAGAAAATATTAATCTATTAAAATATTTGCCCTCATACTATGAGAAGCTTGTATACAAAGTTTTTCCAGGGAAAAGGAAAATTATATAATGACCTTGTAAATTTTATTATTTTTGTTAATTTAATTGTAGGATTGAATCACTAAGATTCATTAATCTAACAGAGCAGAGAAGTTTGAAGAGTGCTGTTTATTAATCTATATTTGCCAATCAGAGATAATAACAAATATTTAAAGTTTTTGTATTATTTAGGAGAATATATATGTATATATATATGTCCACACTATTTCCTAAGAAAGACTGCTTCATATTTCTGAAACTTGTATATTGACATTGTGTAGCTCCTTCCTTCCTTCCCTCCCTCCCTCCCTCCCTCCCTTCCTCCCTCCTTCCCTCCCTCCCTTCCCTCCTTCCCTTCCTTCCTTCCTTCCTTCCTTCCTTCCCTCCCTCCCCACATATGGTGGCACTCAGGGGCTCTTCCTGGCTCTGTACTCAGGTGGATTCACTCTCTTTGGTCCCTCTATGGTTCCTGCAATTGCCAGGAGTGATCCCTAAGCACAGAGTCAGGATAAGTCATAGTGGCTCAAAAACAAACAAAAATCAAACTACAAATAAATCCATCGGTAATTAAGGTCTTTCTTTTGCATTTAATTACAGATTCGTAACTGGAAGGCACTGTGCAATTGCTTTCTGAAGTCTCTTCATTTTTAAAGCATATGGTGGAAAAAGCATAGGAAAAATGTTTTCATAAATATAAAAGAAACTTACCCAAAGCAAGATTATTATTATTCAATCAGGTATTAAAAACTTTACATTCCCAGTTTTTTCTTTGAACTGATAAAACACATAGGAAGCATGGACAAATGTAAAGGAATCTTGTGCAGAGTTTAACTTACTTCTTTTACAAACCATTGACAAAAGGCAGGGCCAATCCATTCTCTTGCATGCATACCACAGTCTATCCAGACAGCTTTTTTGTAAGCTCGAGATTTTCTGCCAAGCTGAAAACAAATGTATTAATAGTAACCAATGCAGACTTCTATTTTTGGATTCATCGGCAAGGATAATTTAATAAGGTTTCAGCACAATCTTTCACTATTGTTTGATTATTTAGGTGACCCATTAAAATGGTTTAAATGTTTTCCTACTTATTTCAGTAGTTCAGGCTTGTGAATACAGAAACAATAAATGCACTGCCCCAATTATACAAAATAGAGAACTGGAAAAAGCCCAAGGAAAAAAGAACAATCCCTTAAATAGATTTCCTTCTACATTATAATGTAACAAACATGTGATGGTAAATCCTATGCATGCCCTTAGTCTCAAGAAATTGTTCTTTTTTTTTTTTAGCCACACCCAATGATGTTCAGGGCTTACTCCTAGCTTTCTGCTCACAGATTACCCCTGCCTGGGCTTAGGGTACCATATATAGTGCTGAGATCAAGCCCGAGTCTACCTGAGCAAGTCAAGCACACTCTCCACTATGCTCCCAAGAAATAGATAATAAAGAACTCTGGTTTATAGGTGAACAGTCAAATCTGTTTTTGTTTTGGAGCCACACCCAATGATCACAGATGGCACAGTATAGGGGATAATATGTGGGTTGTGAGATAAAACCAGGTCAGTTGTGTGCAAGGCAAACACCTTACCTGCTATACTATCTCTCCTGCCCTAAAATGTCAAATTTTATTTCAACACAAAATGCTAAAGTTCAACTTCATTTGTAAGTCAAGTTATATATTTTTCTTACAATCTTATTCTAACTATATATATATTCTATATATATAATATATATAATATATATATAATATAATATATAATATATATTCTATATATATATATATATTAGTTTTTCGGGACACACCCATTTGATGCTCAGGGGTTACTCCTGGCTAAGCGCTCAGAAATTGCCCCTGACTTGGGGGGACCATATGGGACGCCGGGGATCAAACCGCCGTCATGATCTTTCCTTGGCTAGCGCTTGCAAGCCGACACCTTACCTCTAGCGCCACCTCGCCTGCCCCTTATTCTAACAATATTTCTTACAACCTGGTTTCAAGTCCAAAAATCAAGAAGACGCTCTTGACAATATATTGACAGGGCTTATAACAATATGTTGAGAGAGAGAGAAAGAGAGAGAGAGGGAGGAAGAGAGAGAGCTGGGATGAAGTAGGGTAGTGGTGGGGCAGGTGGACTGGGAGACTAGGATAAAGGATAGATTTTATGCAGAGCCAAATAGAGGGGTAAGAGCATTTACTTTGCAATTGGCAATACAAGTTTCTATGCCTGGTATATCCCATATGGTCCTTTGGAGAGTCATAGGATTGTAACTAAAAGAGAATCAAGGATTGCAAATGCCATATATCTTCTTATATGTTTACATAGTTTTGTATTTATTTATTCCAAATATCAGCAACCCACAACTCATTTTGTATACTTTAAAGTATTTAAAGTTGTATATCAACTTGGGACTGGAGTAATAGTGCAGTGGTAGGGGGTTTTCCTTGCATGCAGCTGACCTAGGGCGGACCTGGGTTTGATCCCCGGGGTCCCATATGGTCCCTCAAGCCAGGAGCTATTTCTGAGTGAATAAGGAGTGACCTCTGAGCATCACAAGGTGTGGCTCTCCCCTAAAAGATGTATATTAACTAAAAAGAAAAAGGGAAGAGGAGAAAAAGAGAAGAAAAGTGCCATAGTGACAGGCTGTGCAAGGGATGTCAGAGGGTAAATGAAAAAATGGTGGTGGAACGTGTACAATGATGAAAAGACTGCTGTGGGAAGATTTTATGACAGAAACTCAATAAAAATTTAAACTAAGACAACAGAATAAACACATGCTTTAATAACTCTAAATATGATAGATGGAATTTATGGAACTTTTAATGAAAAATTAAATATGGTTTAATAACTTAAATTTGCATATTTCTTAAATTATTGGAAGATATTAATATGATTTACTGGGAAAGACAGTTTCTTTTTTCCCATAAGTCACTATTAAAAATAGAATGTCGAGTAAATATTTAATTACTTTTACCTTTAAAACAAAAAGAGATCTTCCCTCATATGATTTTCCAATGGAGAACATGTGAATGAGAGCTGAATGAGTTTTATTCAGATGATGCATCCAATTTTGAATCTAAAAGGAAACAAATGAAAGCCATGTCAAACTCTCATAATTCTGAAACTTTTAGAGAACAAAAGGTAACAAAAAGATAATTGTAGTAGATCTTAGAACACAAAGAGCACACAAGAAGTATAAATTGAACACATTTTTTATGTAATTTAAATTTTCTTCAGTATACTTAAAATTGCACATTATTTTCAGTCAAAGGCTAGCTTTGAATCTGTTTCTTTCCTCTATTCAAAGCATCTATTCTACTATTTATCATTAGTATGTTGATGGCAAAGTTTCACAGAAAATTAACATATGTCTGGGTTATTTTTGAAAATAGAAATGTATTTACTTTCTCTTGAAGTATATACGGGGAATAGAAAGAAATCAGCTTCTGAGAAAATTATTCAAGCCCCTTGAAAATATTCACTTAAGTATTACATATTGTAATGTGTCATTGAGTAGAAGATGCTGAGAAAAGCATTATTATTTCTTGCTTTTAAAGGTTATTCTACCATGCCCCACATCACATGACATATTCTGAATAATTTTCCCAGTAGCAGTTTACATTTTGCAGTGATCTATTCATACATACATTTTGCCATCAGAAGTTATATTTGTGATGGATGAATAGGACACTTAGAAAGATGGATAACATTTCTGATATAAAAGCCGTACATGGAGTAGGAATACACACAAAGTGAGCCACTCTTCCATAATGTGAGTGTGCTAAAAAAGATAGATTTTTAAAAGTTTCTATATTCTCTTTTATTTTTATTTAGTTTTTTTTTTTACTTAATCATGGCATAATATAAGTATATGATAGCACAAGGATGTTTGACTTTTGGGAGGATTTCACTTTGTGGAGACTGTTTAGGAAGCATTAAAGTTCACTTTACTCATCAATCAAATCATATGACTAGCTTGATCTTCTATGACTTTCTTTTGACACATCCAGCAGTGCTCAGGGTTTACTTCTAGCTCTGTGATCAGGGGTTACCCCTGGGGGAATACTTGAGGGGCATTCATCATGTTGGGTATCAAATTTGGATCAGTCACATGCAAAGCAACCGCCCTACCTGCTGTATTATCTCTTTGGCCTCTTCTATGGTTTTATAAGTCTTTTATAAACAACTCATTATTATAATTACAGCATTGACTATACTTCCATTTACTTCCTTTATCCTCTGGAGGGCAAGATTAAATAAACAGGTGAAATTAAAATAATTTTTCTGGGACCAGAACAATAGCACAGTGGTGTAGGGTGTTTGCCTTGCATGTAGTCAACCTTGGTTTAATCCCCTGGGTCCCAAACAGTCCACCCTGAGCCTGCCAGGAGTGATTTCTGAGAACAGAGCCAGGAATAACCCCTGAATGCTGCTAGGTGTGCCCCCCCCACAAAAAAAACCATTTTTCTATTTTCATATAGCCATAGAAGCTTTGATGGAAGATACTGATAACTAAAATGACATGCAAAGGCAATATAGGAGCTCATTTTGTAAATACTTATACAACATATACATGCATACATATACAATACATATGAAAAATGTATTTGTATGCATATATTCTTATATAGCCCTTGTTTCTTCCTGTTTCACTTTCAAACCTTATATCCAAATCATAGATATGCACTTGTTAAGAAAAGCAATGCATATTCATTTGATTACATACTTCTTCTAAAGAGTGATAAACTTCATAATTATATGAAGAGAGAGATCTTCGATTTCTCTGGGTTTGCAAATTGCTTCCATTTTCCAGTGCTTTCTGAAGGTCTTCAATGAGGATCCTAAATTTGAAATGACATATATGATAAAAAGTAAAGGTAAAATAAAGATTATATATTATCCAAGTGAAAAAAATCATATATTTAGGAAAAGGATAAAGTGGATGTGGGTAGATCTGAAAATACCAAATGTTGGAAAAATGTTCTTTTCAGGGAATAAAAACTGTTCACTGGGGATATATACTCAAATAAATATATATTTATATATATAAAACATAAGTAGGTATACTAAAATAAGATAACAGTGATACATATCATTAATTGAGCTGTTCTAAGTATCAAATGATGGGTGAAAGCTTTTGAATGCTCACAGGATCTGGACACTGAAATGTTTTTTCGCATATATGAACTTAGTGACCTTATGATGTAGGTTTTGTTATCTCCATTAAAAAAATTGGGAACCTGAACTTCAAAATGGCTAAGACCTGCCAATGTTACTTGGATAGTGAGTGCAGATAAAATTTTAACTTGACTATGAATCCACATTCTAGTCATTAGATTCAATGTGACATTATATGACATTATAAAAGTTAAAACAAGATGATTTCCTTCACTTCCTTGCCATTTCCTCTTTTCTTGCTTCTGCCTTAATTCTTTCATCACTAAAAGATTTTCTCATGTCTTCACCCAGCATTCTGACTCAAGACTACTGTCCTAAGGAGGAAATAAAAGAAATACTAGCTGCAGAAGTTTTACATATATATATATATATGCATATGTGTGTATCATAATTCAGTATTTCAAGAAAAGTCAAATTTTGCTCATCAAATTAAATGTGTTTGGAAAATGAGGGCTGGAGACACAGTGAGAAGGAGTTACTATTAAATTTCTATATTTCTGAAAGAATGTACAAATTTACTATAACCCCTAGTAAAATACCAACACAATTATTCACAGATATGGAATTGAAAAGTGTATATTCTTTAATTATATATATATATATATATATATATATATATATATATATTTGGTTACACCCAGTGGTGCTCAGGGGGTACTCCTGGCTCTGCACTCAAAAATCACTCCTGGGGGCTGAAGTGATAGCACAATGATAGGGCATTTGCCTTGCATTCAGCTAATCCAGGACAGACCTGGGCTCGATTCTCTGGCATCCC
>PVKC010050734.1:0-10544 GCA_004027635.1 Crocidura indochinensis
TTTTGGTTTTTGGGCCACACCCAGTGACACTCAGGGGTTACTCCTGGCTATGCGCTCAGAAGTCTCCCCTGGCCTGGCCTGGGGGACCATATGGGGCACGGGGGATCGAACCACGGTCGTCCAAGGCTAGCACGGTAAGGCAGGCACCTTACCTTCAGCGCCACCGCCCGGCCCCTATACTTTTTAATTTCTTGTATTGACTTCCAATTTCTCAAAAACAGTCAGTGCTGTTGTAGTACTTAGTGGCACCTGCTTGTCAAATTACAACCACAGTTGTCTAGTGGTATAATGTGGTACTTTTGGTGGGCTACCAAGGTTCAGGAGGTCAGGGGGATCGACAGGTAAGTCTCGGTCAACTGGTGTGCTCTGTGGTTGTGGTGCTATTTGAGCACTATGGTGCTGGGAATATCTAGACCACCCTGATGGTGCTGGGAATTGAATTTGGGTAGGTGCACACACCCTAACTGCTATACCATTTTCTGTTCCTTGTGACTTTTTAGATCAGTGTTCTCAGTTCAGTACTGATTGCTGTCCCCTTTCCTGTCAGCTGATCCCTAGTCTTATGCAGTGGTTCTTTTCGGAATATCCTGGAGCTCACAAGGGGCACATTTGGGCCCAGGTTGAGAAACACTGTTTAAAATAATTAACTCACAAACATGTTTATATTTAAAATACTTGATATTTTGATTCCTTCAATTGATTCTTAGGATGCGACTTTGTACAAGCGTCACTGAAAGTGAAGTTGCTCGGGCCAAAAATCTGCTGAAAACTAACATGCTGTTACAACTAGATGGTAAAAACAAAGTTCTTTTTTCATACACAATTGACTTTTGAACATGGGAGGTAGGTCACAACTTGCTGAAATTTATAGGTTACTCCTAGCTCTGCATCTAGAAATTTTTCCTGGTTTAGGGGACCAAATGGGATGCGGATCAAATCTGGATTGGCCACCTGTAAGGCAAAAATGCCCTAACTTTTGAACTATCACTCCAACCCTGGAAAATTCTATGACTTTTTCATTCCCTCAAAACTAGACTTCTCCTGAGGGGTGGAGATAATTGGTTTTAGGATCTCTTCCCATTACGAATCTCACTGAGCTTCAAGTCCTTTAGTTTCGTTTTTTTATAAAGAAAGTTTTTTCGGGCCCGGAGAGATAGCACAGCGGCATTTGCCTTGCAAGCAGCCGGTCCAAACCCCGGTGTCCCATATGGTCCCCCGTGCCTGCCAGGGGCTATTTCTGAGCAGACAGCCAGGAGTAACCCCTGAGCACGGCTGGGTGTGGCCCAAAAACAAACAAAAAAAAGACAAGCTCTTTGGGGCCCGGGAGATAGCATGGAGGTAAGGCGTTTGCCTTTCATGCAAAAGGTCATTGGTTCCAATCCCGGTGCCCCATATGGTCCCCCGTGCCTGCCAGTAGCAATTTCTGAGTATGGAGCCAGGAGTAACCCCTGAGCACTGCCAGGTGTGACCCAAAAAACCAAAAAAAATAAATAAAATTAAATAAAAATAAAGTTTTTCACCAAGGGTAGAGGGTATAATTTGGTCCTCACCAAGTGGTGCTCAGTATGGTAGGGCTTACTCCTGCCAGACTGCATTCAGAAATCATTCCTGGCCATACTCAGGGGACCCTATGGGAGCTTGGGATGAAACCTGGGTAGGCTACATCATAATGCAAGTGCCTAACCTGCTCTGTCTTCTTCAGTCTGGAGTCCAGTTTTTTGAATTGTGGGTCATGCCTCATCTAGTAACTTTGGGAGGAAGGAGGGGTTGGGCCACACCCAAAAGTGCCCAGGGCTCAAGTCCTGGCAGGCTTGGGGGAAATCATATGGGATGCCAGGGATTGAACCTGGATTGACCACATGCAAGGCAAACGAGTCCCAGTCATATAGCAACTTTTTTTTTTTTTGGGTTTTCGGGCCACCACCCGTTTGATGCTCAGGGGTTACTCCTGGCTGTGCGCTCAGAAATCGCTCCTGGCTTGGGGGGTACCATATGGGACACTGGAGGATCAAACTGCGGTTCTTCCTACACTAGCGCAAGGCGCCACCTCTCCAGCCCCTCATAGCAACTTTTAAGGATAAATTATTTATATACTTATTTTATATACTGTATATTTGGGGTTCTTATTTGTGTATGCTGCACCCAAGAACTCATCCAGTTGGCAATCAGTTGAATTCATGGTCATGGCACTTAGAGTAGAATTTTTTTTTTTGGTTTTTGGGTCACTCCTGGCGGCTTTCAGGTTGCTCCTGGCTATGCGCTCAGCAATTGCTTGTGGCAGGTTCTTGTGACCATATGGGAATATGGGACCAGAACCAGGGTCCATCCTGTGTTGGCCTTGTGCAAGGCAAACCACCTTACCGCTGTGCTATCCCTAGTGTAGAAACATTTTTGTGCACATGGATGGTGCAATTTAAACCCATATTGTCTGAGGGTGACTATAGGCTGACTTACAAACCAATACTCAGTTTTTATTTTCCTTTAAACAGGTTCTACTCCAATATGTGAAGATATTGGTAGGCAAATGTTGTGTTATAATAGAAGAATTCCCATCCCTGAACTTGAAGCAAGAATTGATGTAAGTTCTTAGATATTATTGATTGATAGACATCTGAGTGACTCTGGTATTGGGCACTGATCCTCCTTTCCAGCCCTTATTGAGTCCTATTTAAAAATATTTTGTGGGACTAGAGTTTGTACATGGGGGTTAATCATCTGACCCTGATTCAATGTCCCAAACCACATGGTCCCCAATGATTTCCAAATATAGAGCCCCTTGGAGGTCACAGAGGACTTAATGGGTGGCCTTGTTGATTTGCGCCACCACCACAGGGGCTAAGCCAAGATGCTTTTGGTCTTTGCACTCCACAACTAGCCTGGCTGGAAAATTATAGGGTCTCTTCAATAGTTTTTTGGTGACACTCCCCAAATAATTCAAAGATGATATTGGGCTGAGGAAGAGAGTTATACAAGTGAAATGTATAGGTGTGTCCCTCCAAAAGATCCTAGGCTGATATATTTTATAAAATCTTGCCTGCTTTAACTCTAATATATTCCATATATTAGGGAAGATAGCTTAAGTAATAGAGCATATTTATATATAGCACATTCAGGACTCTGCTCTTGAGGTCAACCACCAAAAATAAAAATGATACAGCATACTACCCTTTTTTAGGCTGTAAATGCGGAGACAATTCGAGAAGTTTGTATGAAATATATTTATGATAAAAGTCCAGCTGTTGCTGCTGTTGGTAAGTTTGACACCTTTACACTATGCAGAAAAATTTGAACACATTACTTCAGTTTTAACTTAACCTTTCCTCTTTAACTTCAGGTCCCATCGAGCATCTGCCAGATTTTAACCAGATTCGCAGTAGCATGTGCTGGTCTCCGTGATTAAAATGCTCCTAATCAAGATATATAATATGTAATGTAGTTTATATATGTATATACTCATGTAGGTTTTTAGCTATACTGTGTCAAACTCTTAGAGGAAACAACATATTTTCAAATTATCACAAAGTATTATGTTAAAGAATGAAACTTGCATGGTATTTTCAGTTTTATTATAAAAATGCACACACAAAGATTGTCATAGTCATTTCTTGGCTCTACTTGCATTCAGTACTTGTTCTTGAGCAGCCTTCTTTGCTTTCACCATCTCAACAAGTTCCTAATAAAGGAAAAGATATTTTCAAAGAAGAGATTATCAGAATTTGCAAAAACAAATGTTTCTAGCATAAGTCTGTAACAAATCGAAAAAGCTGATTTTACTGATTGCTAGAGCTAGAAAAATTTTAACCAATGTATTAAAAGTTTATATTATTTATAAACTGATAACGTATACAACCTTATATCGTTTCATGCAGTCCTTCTTTGTTCGGCCAGGCACTGCTTCTGCTATTTTTTCCCATCTTTCAGGTGTATTTACTGGGTATGTTTTCAAAGCTTGTTCCAAAAGTTTCTGTTCTTCTGTTGTCCAAGGGGTGAAATCTGTGCAAGGGCCTATTGAAGAAAAATATCCTAATTATCAGAAAATTGATAATGGAATATCTTCCCATAATGACCTTCTGGTACACAAAATTTCGGTAAGATATATCGTTTTGAACAAGCTTTTAGAGATGAGATACATACAAAACCCTTTAAAGTACAAATAAGCACAGTACAAAAAGCCTGCTTTATTTTATCAGTCTCTTACAATCTAACATTTGATTCACATGCCATTTTTCTCCCCTGAATTTAAATATATTTGATTTCTTTCAAAGTTAGTTACTACTATAGAACTACAAAACTGAGAGCTTCAAAGTTTCATTGTCGCAGAATTTACTCATTAAAACCATAGGGATCTCTTATGCAAGGTTTAATTAACATATTTTAATTTAGTCCTTGTTCTATAAGTAGACTGACTACTGCTTAAAGTCAAATTGTGAGATACTATAAAATGAGGTCTAAGTTTTTATTGTTTGGGGCCACAACTGGGAGTATTCAGGGTTTTTCCTCGAAGTCTCAAAGATGCCAAGGATTAAACTCAGATCAGCTGTGTGCTAGACAAATGCTGTACCTGCTTTGCTCTGGCCCCAAGTCTTAAGTTTTTTTGACAGTCATAAATTACAATACTGATATATATTTCTATGTATTTTCTATTTATGAACTATTAAATTTATTTTGTGAATATTCAGATCGTGATTTACAGCTTGAAATTCAGATATTCCCAAATATCAACATTTTCTCACTATTTGCCTTTTTTTCTCTTTATGTTGTACATGAAATAGGTAGTTTCCTTTAAACAGTTTTTCAAAAGACCTTTGAACTTCAGAAAAATGAAATTTAACTACCTTCAAATCTTTCTGAAGGTGCTGCATTATCTGCTTGAGGCACCACCCCATGTTCTTTCTTAAATTTATCAAACGCCTTTTTGTTTATGTCATCTTTTTGATGAGGGTCTGAAAATAGTAAAAAAAAAAATTAATAGGTATTCTTGCATAATCTTTAATCAACTAGTATAGTTATTTTTCAAGGTGACAAATTTTGTAGAACTCACCAAGTTTTTGAAGACTCTTTGCTTTGCTAATAACATCTTTGGCAGTTCTTTTGACTCCAGAAGAAGAATGTATGTTCATGTAATTAGCAATGACTTCCCATCTACAGCAAACAACATAAAAAGCAAAGTAATGGAAACGTACCATGGCAGTCCATTGACAAGGACGGTCCTTATATTTTTTATTGAAGGTTACTGATATACACACAATTTGCAGAACTAGCTCTAAATTGTTCTGAATATTAATGCCTTTATTTTAGTTTTTGCTATGTATTATTTTGGTACAAATAGAAATTACACGTTCATGTAAACTGCAAACAAACCATATGTTTAAGTTTCTTTGTCTATAGGAGAGGCTGAACCACTGAGGTTCTAAACTCAGATTTGGCAGTAAGTTCTGGTTTGAGATGGAAAACCAAGAAAGGCTGTGAAAGAGAAACTAAAGAGGACACTAAATTAAATTAAAGTGATGATAGAACGTTTTATGATCTTTAATTTCCTGAAAATATGATATAACATCTTGCTGTATATCCATATATCAAGAATAACAGATACAAAATGCACCTCATGGCCCTGGAGAGAGAGCACAGCGGCGTTTGCCTCGAAAGCAGCTGACCAAGGACCAAAGGTGGTTGGTTTGAATCCCGGTGTCCCATATGGTCCCCTGTGCCTGCCAGGAGCTATTTCTGAGCAGACAGTCAGGAGTAATCCCTGAGCATTGCCGGGTGTGACCCAAAAAAAACCAAAACCCCCCTCCTCCAAAAAAATGCACCTCACTGCACAGAATTTAGTGGAAGGCAGTTCTAGATTCAAAGAATTCTGGTATGTATCAAAGAAAAGTTCATTGAAACTAGTACCTTGAATTTGTTCCAGCAGGGAAGAGGTTCACAGCTTTAATTAGTAATTGCAGATCATCCTCTGACCAATTTTTACTGCCAATTCCACCACCACCAGTTGATTTCTCTGCATTCTTAGATGCTTGACGCATACGAGCCTCAGCTTCCTCTTTTTCTTTTCTAATTTCCTCATTGATTTCTTCTATCTACACAAATACCATAGGTGAGTTAAGAGACTTAAAGCAGGACTGACTGGGTGTCCGTGGCTCTAAATTCTGTTTCATCTACTGCTTACCCACTCTGTGTTTGTATCATGAGATGTTTGCCTAGGATACTCCTTGGTAAGTTTACATTCATTGACTTTTCCATCCATAAGTTCATAGAAATCTATGTTTCAAAAAGATAAAGGCTGGGCCGAAGAGGTAGCATGGAGGTAAGGTGTTTGCCTTGCATGCGGAAGGACAGTGGTTCGAATCCCGGAATCCCATATGGTCCCCAGAGCCTGCCACGAGCAATTTCTGAGCATAGAGCCAGGACTAACCCCTGAGTGCTGCTGGGTGTGACCCAAAAACAAAAAAAGGGAAGGCCTATAAAAGTGGCTATGAAATTCTCTTTACATAAGTCATAATCCAGTCTGCACAACTGAAAACAAAAGCATTTACTTGATCTTACTGCAATTCAGCTGTTATCTTATGTAATCTTAGATTCATATTCCCACTTTAAACTTTCCATCACACATTTTTTTTTTTTTTTTGGTTTTTGGGGCCATACCGTTTGATGCTCAGGGGTTACTCCTGGCTAAGTGCTCAGAAATTGGCCCTGGCTTGTTGGGACCATATGGGATGCTGGGGGATCGAACCATGGTCCTTCCTTGACCAGCGCTTGCAAGGCAGACAACTTAACTCTAGCACCACCTTGCAGGCCCCACACCCAATTATTCTAATAGTTCTATCACTATTCTGTCTTTCCAGTGAGATTCACTTAACTAGTCACTTAGATTCATTGTAGTGTTTGTCATGGAAATATATGTGGGAATGAAAATTAGCGACCAGGGTATTTGCTTGGGGGTTCAAGAGAGCTCAGTGTCAAAGCACTTATCTAGTAGCCCCACAGAATGAGGATAATCACATAGCATTGCATGTCCACAACAAAATTTAGAGGCATTACAGATCTATTTTTAAACTCCCCCCCCCTTTTTTTTTTGGTTTTTAAAACCTTTTAAACTTGTTTAATTTGGCTCTACTTGGCCTCTAACTTTCCATTTCTCCTTGTCATTTGAACACTGTCCAACAATTTTAAGGTCAGTATCACTGAGCCTACCCTGGCATTTCAGCCTGGAGTAGATGCCTACCTTTTGGTCCCTGTTCTTTCCTATTTTCCACAAAACTGTTCCTGAACTCCTTTGATAGTAACATTAAGCATTTTTCCAAATTCCCTAAATGTAGTGCTGTGTGCAGTAGGTCTAACTCTTGTTACCTGAAAACTTGAGCCTCTTTACTCATCTATAAAAGATGTAAACTAGACAAAACAAAGACTTTGTTTGGTTCAAATTGCTACCCTACAAAAATGGCCACAAAATAAGTCAGTTTTTATTTTAAATTACTTTATAACCTGATCAATGTGTACCAGAAATCAAACTTGGTAATAACCTAAAACATTTTCAAATTAAGAGCACAAATTAGGAGCACAAAGAGAACTGAAGACACTGCCCTTAAGGCATATGAAAGATGGATGTGAAGACTGTAAGAATTAAATGCTGAATAGAAGTAGAAGTGATGGTCCTTTTATTACCTGTTTTTCCAGAGCAGCCTTTCCTACTTCTTTTGTACAGGATGTGAGTGTTTCATTCAAGCACTGTAAACTAAAGGGAAACGGTGATGAGATTTTATCTTTCAAAAATCTCAGAGAATGGGGCCAGAGTGGTGGTGCAGGGCATAAGGCGTCTGCCTTGTGCCTAGCTTAGGATGGACCTCGGTTTGATCCCCCCGTGTCCTATATGGTCCACTAAGCCAGGAGCGATTTGAGTGTATAGCCAGGAGGAAGCCCTGAGTGTCATAGGGTGTGGCCCAAAAACCAAAACCAAAAAAAAAAAAAAAAAAAAAAAAACCCAGAGAAGGGGTCGGAGTGATAGTGCAGCGGTAGGGTGTTTGCCTTGCATTCTGCTGACCTAGGACGGACCTCAGTTCGATCCCCAGCGTCCCCTAAGATTCCCCAAGCCAGGAGCAATATCTGAGCGCATCGCCTGGAGTAACCCGAGTATCACCGGGTATGGCCCCAAAACCAAAACATATGTACATAAATGAAATAACATTAAAGAAAAAAGAATTTCAAAATTCCACAGAAAACTTTAGTAATGTGCTATAGGTATACCTTGCTAATTCTAGTCGATCACATAGTTTTTCCACTTCTTCCATCATTTTAACCCGTTCTGCTTCATTGTCAGAAAAGTGATTCCAAGTCTAGAAACATAAAAGTGAGCATTTATCTTCCCTATACCGACACTCAAGAATATATCCATAAACACATTATAGACTCAACTATAAAAGCTGTTGGCATAGGGGGCCGGGTGGTGGCGCTGTAGGTAAGGTGCCTGCGCTAACCTAGGATGGACCGAGGTTTGATCCCCCGTGCCTGCCAGGAGCGACTTCTGAGCGAATAGCCAGGAGTAACCCCTGAGCGTCACCGGCTGTGACCCAAAAACCAAAAAAAAAAAAAAAAAAAAAAATACTGTTGGCATGTCCTAAATCTCTGCTTGACCAGCTAATAGCAGAAAAGCAGTAGCAAGAAACTAATGGTAGAACAACCCAGGAAAGATGCTAGTGTTGGAAAACCCTGGCCTGACAGACCAAGTCTTTACCAATGCTGGGCCCTTTTCACTTAAGAACCAAGAAATTCTTGGGCTACAGAGATAGTAAGGGGTCAATACTCTCAAGCTGCCATGGTCTCCCAGTAATTCCCAGGTGTGATTGCTCGGCTCAGCTCGCTGTGGCCCCCATAAAAATGCCAGATACTAAATGTGAGTTATTTCATTTAATCTTCATAACTATCTAGTTATGGAACTGTGAACATTAAATGAAATGGTTCAAGTGAGACACAGGATTGCAATAACCTACAGGGGTCATCAAACTTTTTAAACAGGGGCCCAGTTCACTGTCCCTCAGACCATTGGAGGGCCAGACTACAGTAAAAACAAAAATTACAAATTCTTATGCACACTGCATACATCTTATTTTGAAGTGAAGAAACAAAACGGGAACAAATGCAATATATGGTCCGCAGGCCGTAGTTTGAGGACTACTGAAAAAATAACTTTAAAGTAGGACCTATTTTGTTCCCATGCACCTAAATTACTTTTTTCTTTTCTAGATGAATCTTTTTTTTTTTTGGGGGGGGGGTCACCCCTGGCAGTACTCAGGGGTTACTCCTGGCTCCATGCTCAGAAATTGTTCCTGGCAGGCATGGGGGACCATATGGGGCACCGGGATTCGAACCGATGACCTTTTGCATGAAAGGCAAATGCCTTACCTCCATGCTATCTCCCGGGCACCTCTAGATGAATCTTAAAAAAGGTCTTATATTTCTCTATTCAGATTTTCCTTCAGTTGAACAAAAGACTGAAGATGTGTTTGTATTTTTGTTAAACCTCATTTCATTTCAAAGTTTGTTGGTTGGACAGATTTTTTTTTTTTGGTTTTTGGGCCACACTCGGTGACGCTAAGGGATTACTCCTGGTTATGCTCTCAGAAGTCACTCCTGGCTTGGGGGAACATATGGGAAACCGGGGTGCACCTTACCTCCAGCGCCACTGCCCGGCCCCCAGTTGGACAGATCAATTTCAATCTAACTGAATATTTTGTTGATAATATGTATGGCACATCAGTCCCTGGATGTTCACAGGAAAGATGATTTTTCTACCAGTAAGCATTTCTTTCTTGAATATTTAACTATAATGAATGGTAGAGTACGTACTACTTCACACTAATCTTTAACTGAATTTTCATTAATACAGGTTTATATTCAAACTACTTGCTAAGAAAGAACAATGGCTTTGACTACCATTTAAGAATATATGCTTATAGGGCTGGAACACAGCATAGCAGATAGGGTGCTTGCCTTGCATACTGCCAAGCCAACTTGGGTTCCCCGGCATCCCATATGGTCCCCTGGGCCCACCAGGAGTGATTCCTGAGTGAAGAGCCAGGAGTAACACCTGAACACCAACAGTTGTGCACCCTCCCTCCTATAAAGAATGTATGTTCAGAAGAGATAGTTAAATGCCTATCATGCATGGCTTCCCAACCCTGGTAAACTATTTCTAGTGACAACTGTATTTGAATGCAAACTACCAATACTTTTTTTTTTTTTTTGGGTCACACCCGGCAGTGCTCAGGGGTTACTCCTGGCTCCAAGCTCAGAAATTGCTCCTGGCAGGCACGGGCGACCATATGGGGCACCGGGATTCGAACTGATGACCTTTTGCATGAAAGGCAAACGCCTTACCTTCATGCTATCTCCCCGGCCCCCAAACTACCAATACTTACCCAAAGGACTTTACTTAGTTTATTGGGGTGGGGGGGCACGTTTAAAAAAAAAAAAGCTTTTACAGGACCAAAGCAGTGGTGCAAGCGGTAAGGTGTCTGCCTTGCCCACATTAGCCTAGGATGGACCAT